>APFE030426001.1:0-20621 GCA_000404065.3 Pinus taeda
AGGTGGGGGAAGAGGTTAGACCTTCTATATTATGCCTTCTCTTTCTCATTTTCATGGTTGGACTCTAGAGGGAGAAGTGCTATTGTATTTTTGACTTGTATTCTCTGCAATTTTGAGGAAAAGGAAGGCCAGGGTTTTGCAGACTTCATTGTGGATTCTTGTGGATTATTATGTTGATGGTGTGTTTCCTACTGTTATTGTAAGTGTGTTTATGTGTTCCATTTCTTAATCTCTTGCTGCTATTTAAACAAAAGAAGTGATAAAGTTTGAATACATGCATGCCATGCTCAGCTTTCAATTTTGTTTAAAATTTATGTTTTCCACTGTCTAGAGAGGATTCGAATTCATTGTTCGCCCTCTTTAGCCTCTCTTATTTTCTCCTTGATCATCCATCTCAGCTAAAGGCATCATCACAAACTCCTACCTTGCCCCAAAGACCCACCTGCAAAAACTGAGCTCAATCCCCGCACCCTGAATTGCACTCCCTCCAATTGCCACCAAAAACTTTAAATCAACCCTCCTTATCAGTTTACTAGCCTAATATCAGTGTTTCTAATTGGTCAACTCATATTATTGAAAAATCCACCGAGTTTGACTGGAGAGAGCCTTCTCATACCCTGTAGGGCTAGCTACGAGGTGAAATGGTTTGATGTAGCCTTGAAGGTTTGCCTTTCTCAGCCTTAGGTGAAATCTCAAGCGCTAACAACACCCAATGTTGATCATGTCATTTCTTTCACTTGGAATTTGACTTCTCCAGGATGTTGTGAACATACTGGTAGATGTGTTGGATGTGTTCAATAAATATGGTCGCTTTATCAACCTCGAAAAATACATGTGGATTTTGTATGTGTAGTCATGTGAGGCATGACAACATCAATCAGACACAATGGTTGAAATCCTAGACTCACTTGAAAGGGACTATCACCAATCAAGCTATGGAGTTCTCTATTATAACTGTGTTGCACATTTGGAATACTAACATCCCAAGTTCGAGGATGCTTGGAGTTGTAGATGTGGAGTATGTGCATTATCATCCTATTGAAGACCTCTGTGTGGCCATTAGTTTGGGGATCGAAGGTAGTTGACTTGGTGAGCTTAGTGTCCAGAGGCTTGAACATAATGTACTTAGGAACCTGCTATCTCGATCTGATATAATGGTCTATGGGATCACAAAATGTACCCATACTCATTCAAAGAAGATTTTGGTAGTGTCCCTTGTGGTGATACTCTTCTTGCATGCCACTAATATATCCATCGTAGAAAATCTGTTCATGACCACGAATACACAGTGATTACTATGCTTGGTAGAAGGGAGGCCAGACATATAGTTCATGGAGATGGATTCCCACGGCTGGCTGGGAGTAGGAAGAGGAGTGTACAAGCCTTGCTTCTTGATGGTTGGCTTGGTGATGGCACAAGTAGTGTAGGATCTGATATATTTCCCAACATCCATTTTGAGTTTGGGCCAATAAAAGTACTTTTGTAGTACAACCATATTTTTCTCCACACCAAAGTGACTTGCGACCTCATTTTAGTGTGCCCCACAAATCAACTTGGAATGCTCGCTGGAAGGAAAACAAAGGTGGTCTGGGTTGAATAATAATGCATCCTAGAGGTGGAAGTCAGGAACTTTCTTTCCATCTACTAGCATCTAGTATGTGGAGGTGAAAAATAGATCATTTTTTATATTTGTGGCCATAAAGAGGTCTCATGACCACAAGAGTTGAGAACAGTAGTCAGTGTTGCAACTAGGGGCCATCTAAGGTAGTCTTCAACATGATTGGTGTTTCCCTTTTTGTATTTAATGTTCAAGTGGAATTGTAGCAGATATGTAGACCACCTCTGATGGCGATCGTTCTACAACTTCCCCTGTGTCTGTATAAACTGAAGAGGTCGATGATTGATGTGGATGACCACCTCCTTCCCCAGAATGTAGTGCTTCCACTATCTACAAGCCTGCACAATGGAATACATCTCTTAATAATAGGAGGGGTACTTCCGAATTGTATCGGAAATTGTGTCACTCTGATAGGCCACTGGATGCCCATGTTGGGTGAGGACTACACCAATAACATAGTTTGAGGTGTCTGTCTCAATTTCAAATGGTTGTTGCAAGTCTAGAAAGGTGAGTACTTGTGTAGAGTAGAGGTAGTGCTTCAACTCAACAAATGCCTTTTGTTGGGACTCGGACCAAAAAAAAAAAAATTTTGCCTCGTCCTTAGTAATCTGATAAAAATTTGCAAGGCCCAAAAGGCTTCAAAGCTCCATTAGAGTGGTCAAGGCTGGCCAATCCTGAATGAATTGGATCTTATTCAGGTGCACATGCATGTCACACTTGTCTACGATGTAACCCAATTATTGGACCTGGCTCATGCCAAAGGTGCATTTCTCCAAGGCTAGACACAACTTGTGCTGACGAAGGGTTTGAAGGACTTGTCGAATGTATTTTGAGTGTTCTTCCCAACTCTTGTTGAAGATGAGGATGTCGTCTAGATAAACCACCACAAATGAGTTGGTGAAGGGCCCCAAGATGTCATCCATTGTCCTCATAAAAGTAACAGGAGAATTTGTCAACCCGAAAAGCACAACCAACCATTCAAAAAGGCCTTCGATACATATATGGGCTCTATTGGAACCTAGTGATAACCAGACTTCAGATCGATCTTGGTGAAATACTTGCCCCCTTGAGTTGGTCCAGTAGGTCATCAATCCATGTGATTGGATACTTGTTCTGGACAGTGATTTTGTTTAATGCCCAATAATCAATGCAGAGCCTCCACATCCCATCCTTCTTCTGTATAAATACAATCGGTCTCCCACAAGGTGAGGAACTTGGTCAGATGTGCCCTTTTTGCATCAATTCTTGGTTATGCCACTTGATCTCTTCATTTTCTAGAATGGAGTGGTGATATATCGGCCCATCGGGTAGAGTCGCTCCGGGAGTCAGATTGATTGAATGCTTGACCTGACAATGCGAGGGTACCCCTGTGGGCATAGAGAAGATGTCCCTGTATTCTTCCACGATTGTATCCACATGATTCTGTTTCTTAGAAGAACCCTTCCCAGGGGCCATGGATGTTGCCATGTCCTTCACCTTAGTTTAAGAGAGAATCCAAAAGAAAACAAATTTACCAGTTTGGGAGATGACCTTAATGCATTTCTTAGCAGAGATCAAAGAGATGGTGGTATGTGGGGCTACCTCTGGTATCCTCTATAACTTAGTAACCAAATAAATAATTACATAGCGAGGTTTGGACTCATATATACCAAGTTTCTTCCATAAGTATGGTTGTCCTAATAATACATCACAAATTTCAAGAGGAGCAACATCACATAGTACCTCATCCGTGAAGGGCTTGATGTTGTAGGGAAGGTGGCATTGTTAGCTAACGCGGAGATCTCATCCTTGGTGAAGCCAACCAATGGTGTACGGTTGTGGATGTGCTATAGCTCATAGGCCCAATCACTTCATGACCTATGCTAAAATGAGGTTCTTTTGGCTCCCGTTGTTGACAATGAACTACATCGGAGAACCCTTCAGCCACATTTGTGAGTGGAATAGGTGCTCCCCCTCCTCTAAATATTCAGGCTCAATCTTATGGATCTTGGTGGTGGCCATAGTAGCACTAGGCTTCTTGTCAATGATCCACTTCCCTTTATCATTCCCCTTGTCAAGTTTTGACTCAAAGTTAGAACATGCATCGGACTCAGAAGCCTTCATCTTGGCTACTAGTGACTACTTTTCTTTGCTTGTGACTTCAACAGGTTATCCTGGGTTACTCTACCTTGGCGTTTCCCTTTTCTCTATGGTTTGGGGGCACATTTCACTAGCTTTAGATTCAAAAACCAAAGTATCACTTTTTCTCTTTAAACTTATGTTCAATCTCGATAGCATATCGGTATGTTGTGTCAAGCAAGGAGATGTCTAGGAACTCCATCTCATCCTAGATGTACCTGTGTAGGAAACGGTGGTACTTGAGTACCAAATGTTTCTAAGAATCCTTGATACACTACTATTGCACTAAAAATTATCACCTGGACATTCTGCTATCTATGTGAGTTCATTACCACTCATACTTTCCCCCTTTGCAAATATGAAACACTAGTTCCTCATATCAAGCCTGGAAAATAAGAGAAAAGCCCTCAAAAGTCTTTAAAACTCTGGTTCCGCACTTTCTCTTTGTATTACCTACGGTCTCGCACCTAATGGTCATGTCTCCTACACACCTGACCGCTCTATCTCTGTGTTAAAGGTGTGGACCCCTGTAAAGTTAAAAGGCGCGAGTATACTTTAAAAAAACTCACTTTCAATCATTTCTAGAAGCTTCTAAAAATAACCTTGAGCTGACAAGTTTACTCTTTTAAGGTTCATGTATCCCATACCTTAAGGAGCTAACCCCTTGAAGTGAGTATCTTATCCCTTTGAAGGAGGATTCTATCCCTTCATAGGTGGACCTGTAACCTCCTCCTATGCACTATAAAAAGAAGCATTGGGTTGGTTACTTGGGAGGTTAGAAGCTTACTATTTTTTGATGGAAAATCCTATTGGAACTTAGTCTTCTTTAGTTGAGTTTTTATGAGGAGAGATTACATACCTCTATGAATCTCATTTGGAGAGTGCAAGACTTGTCAAAGTAAAGAAAATTCTTGTTTCGAACCCCAGGAATAACTTGTTCAACATCAAGGCTGAAAAGGTTGTAAGGTTCTTCTACTTCAAAGTTAATACAGATAAATTTGTTTTTCTTAATAAGCTATTGATTCATGGTTTATTTATGGATTCCTTGATCACCATAATAGACATGATTTATGATATTTGTTATGCAGGTTCTATTTAATGTTTTCTTGTTTGTGATTGTAGGTCCTCAAAGGTAACTCTTTCGAACGATTGGAGGGTAACTCTTTCGAATGATCGAAGGATGACTACTACGAACAAGCATTGGATCTAAGGTAGGATCTTAACACCTTTGTAGTGTTTACTTATAAATTGCATATGTCTAGAGAAAGATAGGTTTGTTTGTCTATTCATTGCTAGAATATCTTTTGATACTAGGGAGATCGACCTTGTCCGCAAGATCGATTTATCCGACCAACAAATTGGTGACCATACTGGGGAGATGAATTTGGTTTTTGGTTTTCCTTTGTTTTGACTTGAGAAAATTGTTTTTGTTTCTGGTTTCTGATTGATGTATATTGGCTTAGGTAGTTTTTAGAATTTGGATTATTTTTTGTTTTTTTTTTTTTTTAAGTTTTCAGGGGACCGCACTTTCTCTTTACAGATAGTGCAGGCATCTCTGCACTTTTCCTTTAGTAAACAAAGCAGAACTGCACCTGTTTCTTCTGGAGCCTGTGGACCCTATAAATTTTTTTGAAAAACCTAAAATATCTTCTTCTAGTTAAGTTTAGGTTTCATTTAGGATTTTTAGTGTCTACCCAGATCTGTATTTTTCCTGTCAAAAATCTCTTGTGAGTGAGTTCCAATAGTATTTTTGTTTTAGATGATTTTCTAGAAGTTTTGCATGCTTGGAGTGGTTTTCACTTGGTCTCTGTAGTGACTCAAAGATCAGAAGCTTGAGAAACCTTAGATCCCCCTGGTGTCTTTTAGTCTTCTTGATGAGTCTAACTTGGTTGTGAAATCTATCATTTGTGAGAAATAGATTTAGTTTTCTCCTTGCAAATCTTTGAACAAACTTTGTTATAAGTTCTAAATTTCATTTTTACAAAAGAAAACATATCTGGATGTTTTTTGATTGATTTTTTATTCTGAACAAATGAATCCCTAGTTTACTGAACAACTAAGTAAAACTTCCTCAAAAAGAATTGAAGCTTTTATTCAATTAGATTTTTAAATTTTTTAGATCTCAAAATTTGTTTTTGTAGTTTTGAGTGTTTTTCTAGAACTTGTAGATCTCTTTTGAAGCAAATTGTTTTTTGTAGTTTCGAGTCTTGAAGGGAAAGGGATTTATTGTGAGCATTAATCATTAGTCTCGTTTGGAGTTCTTATGGAAAAAAAAAAAAAAAAAAAACAAAAAGATTTTCTTTCCATTTCCATGTTGAAAGAAAGAATTGTTTCTTAAAGAATTGCATTCTTGAACTCTTTCTTTTAGCTAGAATTTCATTGAAAGAAAAACGAATCGCTTATCATTTTAGGTGCATTTGTTTTAGTGTGTTTAGTCTTCACACCATCAAAGTTTCATTTCCATAGCTATCGACTTAAAGAACAACCCATAAAAGCAACGCTTAATTAAAATTGATCCAGTAATCTTTTCTATTTCTAGGGCTCTTATCACCAATATAGCTTAGGCTAGTATCTTGGAGTAGGGAGTAATTAGCTCTCCAATATAGTTAAAATAAGCAAGCAGATACATCTTGTGGTACGAAATAAATCCAATTGTAATTGATACATTCTGGGAAGCTTCTCTTAAAGGAGTCAATCACGAGATCATGTCTGAACCTTTGAGACAATCAATAATGTTTCATTGGGAAAGATAGAAGATTTGTACGTATTATAAATGGTAAACATCGGATTAATCATTGTCAAGGAGCCTGGGGTCACTTGTTGGTAAACCTCGGATTGACCATGTCGAGGAGCCTTCAAGGGGATTGAGCTTTGTTACTCTACCCTTGTGCATAGAACGGATTGTAGACTGTTCCCCGAGTTGTATTTGTTGTTGTTGGTAACCTTAGTGTCCATAAACTTAAGATTATTTCCTAAGGTGATGGTGAAGGATGGATCTCACTATACCTGGAGCAGACATTCACTAGTCTCACTTAGACTCTCTCGGGGGTTCTCTTCACTCGAGATGTTTTGTGAAGAAACTTGTGCCAGTCTGTTTCATTAAGCAAGTTGTCGAGGTAACTTTTCAACCACCCTTTCTATATTAAACTTCTACTAAGTTGTATTTCATCACCAACTAGTGTTTTTAGTGTGGAAAGTTACTATTTGTGTGTGGTTTGAACTCTTAGATTTTTAGGCATGTGATTCAGTTGTCTGTTTCTTTAGAGACTTTAAGTGTTTTTATTGAAATTTTCTTTGTTTACGTGTGATTAATTAATATTTAATCATGGCCGAATTACGGAGACAATATTGTAGACTTCAAGGAAAACCTCCTGAGTATACACCAATCCATCTTGAAGGGCTACAAGCTCTTGTATCACCTAGTGACAGTAAATTTGGATCACCAGAAGCTGGAGAGTCATCTTTAATTGTTCATCATGATTATAAAATACAAACAATAGAGTATATTCAAGAGCCAATTTCATTTTCCGAAGTTATTGGTAGTATTTCTCCTTCCAGTGAATTAGCTGAAGAACCTGAAATTTCAGAGCCTAACACTGAACTTGCTATTACTCCAACTTCTAGTGGTCCTGGTTCACCTAGGGTAGGAAACATCATTACTCAGAATCTTCCTTCTGGCCTCATTTCTATTAAAGAACTTTTCAGTCCAAACAAAGATGTAACTCTTCCCGAAAACCAACAGACTTTAAATCTTAAGGAGTGTGAATCAATATTATACAATCCTTTTAGGAGTGACGGTTGGTATGTATCATTGACAAATTTTTCAGAAAACCCGAGTCTTAGTTTTTCACCACCTCAAATTCCTTTTCATCCTACACCAAGAGGTTATTATCCTTCATCGATCATGTCAAGACAACCGTCTATGTTTTCCTAGTCACTGGAAACATTTTTATATAGCGGTCCTTCTGTTCCTTCGGGGTACCAGTCACTCACTAGTACTTTTTTAGGAGCAACTCCTTGACCGACTGAACATGAGTTATCAACTGGTAGTAATGGAACTCAAACGTTGAACGTAGAACAAATCCTTATGATGTCTGGTATTATTCTAAATCCTCAAACTCAAGGTAGTCAGTTACCACCTGGGGGGCAATCCCAAGGTAGTCGGTTACTACCTAAGGGGCAACCCTAAGGTAGTCAGTTACCGCCTGGGGGGAAACCCTAAGGTAGTCAGTTACCACCTTGGGGGCAACCTTAAGGTAGTCAGTTACCACCTGGGGGGCAACCCCAAGGTAGTTAATTACCACCTGGGGGCAACCTCAAGGTAGTCAGTTACCACGTGGGGGGCAACCTCAAGGTAGTCAGTTACCGTTTGGGGAGAAACCTCAACGACAATACATAGCCCAAGGTCAACCCCAGACTCAATATATTCCTCAGGATGCTTATCAACCCTAGATTCAATACATGCCTCAGGGTTATCAACCTCAGGGTCAGTACCGAACTCAAGGTTTCCAACCGCCTCCTGGTCAACCATTTTTACAAGGAGCTAGAAATGTACCACTTAATTATCAGCCCTACATTCAACCATGTTATGATCCTCCATATGAACAACCTTTTATGGGTCCATACTCCAGAATGAACATGGTGTGGAATCCATCTCAAACTCAACAAACTATGCAACTTAATGTGCAGTTATCTAATCAACCTAGACAACCTTTGGTTTCTGGTCCAACCCAGCAACCTGTCCAACTTACTGTTCAAACCCCTACACTTGGTTTAGTTTAGTAGCCTGGGCCTAACACACCTCAGACTCCACCTCAAACTACTGCAACTACTACAACTTTTGTTCAACCTACCACGCCTGTTTTTGGAGTATCTGTAGCTCTAGTTTCTACTATCCCTACATCAGTGCAAACTCCTCAAGCCTCTATGCCACATTCAGGACCTACAGTTCAGACTTCAGTCCAGATGCTTACAAGACAAGCTGGTCCAAGTACAATTATCACAAGTCAACCGTAATTCACTTATCAACTGTACGAGGGACAATATCAATTTGGTCCTACTGTACAAAACCCAGTTTATCAGTATCCTGGCTATCCTTATCAACAACCTCAACAACCTCAGTTTGGTCCAGTTAATCTTGGTTTCCTAGGATGTTATAATATTTCTAATGCAAATCCAATTCTAGGTTATCCTGGGTATCCTCCTCCTGGATCTAGTCTCATTACTCAAGTTTTTCGCAACTCTAATCATTAGTTACCATTTATTGCAACTTTGGATTTACCCGATTTGTCGCACCTTACGAATGATCCAATTTACTATCTTCCGTATTGG
Organism: Pinus taeda; assembly: GCA_000404065.3. Lineage (NCBI taxonomy): Eukaryota > Viridiplantae > Streptophyta > Pinopsida > Pinales > Pinaceae > Pinus > Pinus taeda. Next base: position 9,068 of record APFE030426001.1, read on the forward strand.
CTGCCAATGCCTAATAAGTTGCCCAATGATATTCTGAAATTCGAGGGTAAGTCAGGAGAGGATCCATCAAATCACGTTATGTCTTATCACCTCTTGTGTGCATCTAATTCAATCATTGATGATTCAATTTGATTGCATCTTTTTCAACAAACTCTTATTGGTCTTGCCACCAAATGGTACATTGAGTTACCATGAGGCTCTTTTTATAATTTCAATCAATTAGCCACTACTTTCTTAACTCATTTTTAGTTTCCTTCCAGATACAACAATGGCACGGAACTGTTAACTTCACTAAAACAATCCACGTCCACATATATTTCTGATCATATTCATGAATGGTGACGTAGAAGGCATTTAGTGAAAGTTTTCATTCCGAATCAAATTTTAGTGGAATGGTTCATTAAATCATTTTTACCTAAAATCACTGAAGATGTAGCTAAGGGAGGAGTTGTCACTGAAGAGCAAGTCATTACTTAGGCTCAGTACCTTGACCTTGTCTATACACAGTCAGGTACTTTACATAAAAAAATCTCTGATCTTGCAAAACACGGTCAAATAACTGTAGCTCCTTTAGGGTCTCATGCCACTAATGGTATGATTGGTTCAGTTAGTACTAAAAGTAAGAAGAAATCTTCAAAGAATTCTTCTCCTATAATAACTTACCTGGTTCCTTGGAAGGAGATTCTTCCGCTGAAGTTTCTGCCGAAGTCCATGTCATAGAATCATCTACAACCAAATCAAAATCCGGTAGTAAAGAGAAGGGGAAGAAGAAAAACAAACAAAATTCAAAAGATAAAACGAATAAAAATGAATCTACTAGTGAAAAACGGAAACCTCGCTATCCTTGTTTCATTTGCGATGAGGATCATTTTACCAAAGAATGCCCACATCGAGCAGACATTTCAAAACTCGTTAAAGGTTCTCAAACACCTACTATCTTGAAGGATCCTTTTCCTACTCAAGATAGTAAGATGATTGCTTCTTCCTCAAATGCCTCAGAAGAACCCATTATGATGATGTCTCATGTCAGGATTGCAATGCAATCGCAAGATTATGGTAGTAAAAATCTTGTTGAGGGTTCCATCCTTTTGGTATTTTGCAGGATTTACCTGTAGGGGTTGAAGGCAAAACCATAAATCTAGATGTGGAAGTGGTTGATGCCCCTCTAGGTTACAACATTCTCCTGGGTTGTAGTTGGTCTTATGCTATGACTGCTATTATTTCATCAGTCTTTCGGTTTATCAAGTTTCCTCATAATGGAAAGATCGTTACAATAGACCAGCTGACTTATTTCTCATCCAACCCAGCCTCTACAGAAAGTACTCAGCACATCGTTAAAATGACTATCCCTTACAAGGATGTTGTTGTAGGTTTTATTAAAGATTCTGGTTTACTAGGAACTTTTTCCTTCCCTCCTCCTAACGTATCGCCTTCTATTGCAAATATTCATATGATTTCAACAAATACTGTTACTTTTGATGATCCTTGGATCATACCTTCCGATTCTGAGGAGGATTCATTTGATGGCATGATGCCTTTGAGTCCCTTTGAAGTTGCATATCAGGATGTATAGTCATTTTCTAATTCCTGATCAACTTCGAGGATAGTTTGTTCCTGTGTCAATCTTGTTAAAAATTTAAACGAGGTGTCTCGAGGATAGTTTTTTCCTATGTCAACCTCGTTAAAAAATGAAACCAGGTGTCTCAAGGATAGTTTGTTCCTATGTAAACCTCGTTAAAAAATTAAATCGAGTGTGTCGAGGATAGTTTGTTCCTGTGTCAACCTCATTAAAAAATGAAATCGAGTGTTTGGAGCATAGTTCCTTGTCTTGTGTCAAGCTCGTTAAAAAATGAAACAAGGAGTCGTGAGCATAGTTCCTCGTCTTGTGTCAAGCTTGTTAAAAAATGAATCAAGGGTTTTGAGGAAAGTTCTTGATCTTGAGTTAACCTCGTTAAAAAATGAAACAAGGGTTATGAGGATAGTTCTTTTACTGTGTCAACCTCATTAAAAAATGAAACAACTCCCTTTCCAAATTGAGTCTTTAATTAAGATCACATAAAATCCAAGTCAAGTCTTTCCAAGATCTCGAAAGTGAACTTTCATTCCATCCACCTCGTTGAATGCAATGAAGCTTGGGGGGCATGTACCTCGATTTGAGTCATTATGCCGGGGGCATGTGAACTTATAACAAGCATAGTTTTTCATTTCAAGCTTGTGTAAACATGAAACCAAATCCAAGCAAAGTTCTCCATGGTTAAAGCTTGTGTAAAAATGAACCTATACCCATTTTACATCTCGTGATTGCCTTTTTTATCCACTAAATTCTGCTAGATGAGCCTTGGTTGTTTCATTCCATTGCCACCATCTCTTTTGCTAATCATATTCTTTCACTTGGCTTCTTTTCCTTTCCTGAGGGACCGCATCGATGAGTGGTTTTATTAGCCAACCTCTTAACCATTACATGTTTTGAGCAGTTCCACCATTGCCGGAACCAGTTGCTACCCTTTATACCACTCGTTCCTCTAGGACGAGTCTTATTTAAGCTCTTTTCTAACTTGTAAAATATGAAACAATTGTCGAATTTTTCCCTTTTTAACTCGTTAAATGGAATTAAAAAGATAGTCCACTTTCAGCTCTTTTCTGACCGTATAAACATGAAAATATCATCGAACTTTTGTCATTTCAAGTTCGATACCGGTTACGAAACGACGTGTCTTCGATCACTTTTCTACTTTTTCGAATCAAGGCCACTAATTATGAAAAGTAATCCTTAATCATAATGATCAAACGGTTCTCTCAAGTATTACTTTATACTTTTTTGGGATCGACGGACACAAATTTACAAAAAAGTGAAACATTGGAGTCCTCTTTAAGTCCTTTTCAGACTCTTGAAAATTGAAAAGATTGTCGAGCACTTGATTGTTCGAACTCATTAAAATAAATGAATAATCATCCTTTTAGTATAAGTTTACCCCTTTTCGGACTAAAATGGACTATTTACGAAAAAGGTATACATTGACTAATTACGGTCAATAGAGTCCTATTGAAACCCTTTTTAGACTCGTTAAATATGAAAAGATTGTCGAGTTCTTGTCCTTTCCAACTCGTTAAAATATTGGAAATTCCATCCCTCCTGCATTATTTTATCCTTTTTCAAACCTGAGGGATTATTTTACAAAAAAGTACCCCCGTGGAGTTTTCTTAAGTTTTTCTTCTGACTCCCTAAAATTGAAAAACACCGAGTTTTTCCTATATTGGACTTGTTAAAATTTAACAGTAAAGGACCTGTTCAATTTTAAATAGGAATGAACCACTCCTTCTTAGGATTTGAATTTTAAACTAAGTTGGACTCATCTGAAGGATGAGCTTATAAACAAGCAAATGTTATCCTCCTCAAGCTTGTCAAAAAATAAAGAGGTACTTTCTAGAAATGATGAGGGAAAAGAGAGAAAAATGAACCTGTTTGTTACACTTTTTTTTGTAAAAAGCCATCAACCACTCTTGAACATGACACTTTTTGTTCACCTGGGTTGGGAAAATCCTTTGCCTAACAGTTAATCAAACCATATTGAAAGTCTTCAGCTGGTTTATGGGTATTAGCTTTGGGTCAATTGTAACCAAACCATCTACAGTATCGTTATGTGTTCAAGAGAACAGTTCAAAAAAACCATTCAACTAAAAGATATTTGTCATCCATTTTGACCATCCCTGAGTCAGTCCTTGCCAATATATTTCTTCAAAAATTCATCTATGATTTCGTGTTGTGGGCTTGTCTACGACGGATCACTTTCTATCGACTTCAGTTCATTATTTAGGAAGTTGATCTAGAAATCATCAGTACCTTGAAAACTGCATGCCCTAATGGAATTTTCCTCACCTTTGACGATAGGTTGCATCATTGACCTTCGATCGAATGATTCTATGAGATGTTCGAATTCAGCTCATTTATTTACATTTCATGGATTGTACTGTGTACTTTGAGAGCCATTGACATTACTAGTGGTTTCTCTCACACTTATTAACAGTTCACATCATTGACTGGTAATCAAGTGGTTTCTACCATGTTCGACTTTGACACATTCATTCACATGGATAGAATCATACTAGTTTGGGAAGCGGAAATCAAAACCCTAGATCTAGTTTCTACCATCCAAGCTGCGAGGAATTTTGTTATTCATTATACAGTGGACTATTAATAAATAGATGCTTGCATCCATACTGTGCCTACACATGTCTATACTCTTAATGTATTAACAAATCATTCCTATATCAAAATAGTTTAGTCATCTTTCTAGTCAATTTTGATCTGAGTATGGGAATGCCTACCTCAGCGATGATATGTCTACATATATATATTTTTCATTGAATGTTTTTACAAGTTCCGACTGGGGTGTCCACAAGATGATCCTTGAAATGATAAAGTACTTCACTCTTCATAAATTACAGACTCTATCTTCATCTATTACAGACTTCGCACTTTAGGGGGCAATCTGTTGCACTAAAAAATGTCACCTAGACATTCTGCTATCTGTGTGAGTTCATTACCACTCATACTTTGCCCCTTTGTAACTCTGAAATACCAATTCCTCATATCAAACCTAGAAAATAAGAGAAAAGCCCTCAAAAGTCTTTAAAACTCTCGTTTCGCACTTTCTCTTTGTATTAACTGTGGTCCTGCACCTAATGGTCATGTCTCCTACGCACTTGACTACTCTGTCTCTTTGTTAAAGGTGCAGACACCTATAAAAGTTAAAATGCGCAAGTATACTTAAAAAAAAACTCACTTTTAGTCATTTCTAGAAGCTTCTAGAAGGAATCTTGAGGTGGCAAGTTCACTCTTTTAATTTCATGTATCCCATACCTTAAGGAGCTAACCCCTTGATGTGAGGAGCTTATCCCTTTGAAGGAGGATTCTATCCCTTCATAGGTGGACCTATAACCTCCTCCTTTGCACTACAAAAAAGAAGCGTTGGGTTGGTTACTTGCGAGGTTAGAAGCTTACTATTTCTTAAGGGAAAATGCTGTTGGAACTTAGTCTTCTTTAGTTGAGTTTTTATGAGGAGAGATTACATACCTCTATGAATCTCATTTGGAAGAGTGCAAGACTTGTCAAAGTAAAGGAAATTCATGTTTCGAACCCCAGGAAGAACTTGTTCAACATCAAAGCTAAAAAGGTTGTAAGTTTTTTCTACTTCAAAGTTAATACAAATAAATTTGTTTTTCTCAATAAGTTGTTGATTCATGGTTTATTTTATGGATTCCTTGATCACCATAATAGACATGATTTATGATATTTGCTATGCATGTGCTTTTTAATGTTTTCTTGTTTGTGATTGTAGGTCCTCAAAGGTAACTCTTTGGAACGATTGGATGGTAACTCTTTTGAACAATCGAAAGATGAATACTACAAACAAGCATTGGATCTAAGGTAAGATCTTAAGACCTTTCTAGTATTTACTTATAAATTGCATATGTCTAGAGAAAGATAGGTTTGTTTGTCCATTTGTTGCTAGACTATCTTCTAATACTAGGGAGATTGACCTTGTCTACAAGATCGATTTATCCAGCCAATAGCTACATCGTGCGAAGGGTATGAAAAATAGTGGTAAATGTTGGCATGTCTTGGTCCCTTCCTTGTCATAGTGTGGTCCACTTTATGTATTTATCCTCATAGCTCCTGACAAGGTATTACTACTCCTTGATGGCATCCCAAAATGAATCCCAAGTGGCTGTGGCCAAAAATAGTGAGGGTGTACATTCATCCTTCTTCTCATAGTAGCTTTCCCACCAGTCCTTGACATGGGGGGCAGATTTGAGAAGATAAAAAGTAATCTTTTCCTCGCTGGAAAAATCATGAACAGAAAAATATCCTTCTAACTTATTTAACCATTTATCTACGGCATCCACATCTATCTGACCCTCAAATATGGGAATTTCAAAGTTAACTTTTACCTTAAAGGGTGTGGTGTTTCTAGAGTAGCTATTGGAAGTAGATGTGTCACCCTTGGGTAGCCCCTAAAGGATCTGGGCAAATTTTTCCATCATCGCATTCCTTTGTCACTCGAGGGCTTCTTTGAGCAAGATTTTGAAATGATCTGCTACCCCCATCGTCTTTCTTTTCTTCTGCCATGGGAGGTCGTCGGGGTTTGTGAGGTTGGTCTTGCAAAGGTTCGACAAGTTTAAGCCCTAGCTCTGTATATCCCGACCTCGTTGGGGACATGCAAAGAAAAATAGAGAAAGAGCAGACCACTCTGAAACCACTGATCTAAATTTAAACATGAATGGAACAAATTTCAGATATAACCATAAATACAAAGATGTAGTAGAAATAACACTTCATTTCATTAATATAAGATACTCAAATATGCTTACAAATAGAATGGAAATAAGACTAGCTCGGGCGATGGTAGCTTATCTCTGAGAAGAGATGTGGTAGCTACATGCCTCTGAACTGTGTTACAATGAGGCTCAAGGGCCTATTTATTATTGAAAAACATGAGAAAACCCTAAACAACAAAAACCCTAACCCGAGGAGATGTAACGCCAAGCGTTTGTGGGCCTCGTTGGGGTTAGTTGGACAGCCAACATCCCGGGGTCATAACTTGGTCATATTATCTCCATTTGGCACGTATGATACCTTGTTGGAAAGGTCTCTCCAAGTAATAATTTTTTTTCCACATGCCCCTACCTATGGAAATGGGCCTACAGCGGACCTCAAAAAAATGTCGTTTAGGGGGTCAAAACTACTTCGGAAGTTTGGGACCCAAAAAACTGCTAAAAATAGTAAATGCTAAAGTAAACAAGAAAACAAATGAAGACAACTGGAGGTCTAGGTGGAATGGGTGGGTGGCCACCAATATCCACCTGGATCAATTCCCCCCTTAAGCCTAAGGGGTATTTGTGAGTCCAAACATCATTCTAAACTTTTCAAAATTTATTTTCGAATCACTTTGGTGAAGATGTCCAATTTGGTTATTTGTGGAACAATGTCTGAAATGTATAGTCTTAGCCTCCACATGTTGTTGAATCAAATTATACTTGTTTTCAATTTTTTTAGTTTGATCATGGAATCTAGAATTCTTGGCCAACTTGATTGCAGAAGTAATTCTAACTATAATAGGAGTATAATTCACATGCTTTTGTTGCATATCTTCAAGTTTTTTTTTCCACACAATATCCTATGTTACTTCAAAAACAACCACATATTATGCCCCTCTTTTGGAATCTCCTATAAATTATTGTTTTTACGACTGCCAAGATATAGTTGTTGATCCATACTCATGAGATGGCCTAAAATTGACACACCATTTTCCTTGTCCCCATAAAAGTATGAATCAGAATATCCAATCAAATTAAATTCATCCATCTTAGAGTACTTATGTCCAAAATATTCAACTCCCTTCAATTACTTCAAAACTCCTTTTATAGTAGAACAATCTCTTTCACAAGGATTTTTCTTAAACATGGAATGAATACCGAAAACAAATGTAATATATCACCTGAAAATTGTGAGGTAGATAAGACTTCCTTAAGTTTCCACACTTGAATGCATCCTTAAATTCATTCCCTTCTTTTGATGTGAGTTTCAAATTCTATCATATTGTAATAGAAAGAGTGTTGCATTCATCCATGCCAAAAAATTTAACAATTCTTCTATTTACTTATTTGGCATATGAATATGTGCTTTGGATGTTCAGTCACTTCAATGATCAAGTAGTTATGAATATGTCTAAATCTATCATATCAAAATATTTCTTCAAATTCTTCTTTATGGATTCAATATAGCTTTCATTATTCCATGTCATTAATAGATCATCGACATATGGTAGAATGTATACAAAAAAATTCCCAACTTTCTTTACAAATAGAGTTACACCGTGAAAATTAAAATATTTGAAGCTCAACGTCATAAGATGCCCTATCAACTCTTCATACTAAACTTTTAGTGTTTGTTTCAACCCATACAAGGATTTGATAAGTTTACATACTTTTGGGTTTTTTCCTTTTATAAAAGAAAAAAAAAAACATTTGAGACACAAATACATTCTCTTTCAAGACTTAATTCAATAAAACAATATTTTGATTCACTTTCCATCCATTCTATGCTACCGAAGCCAAGAGATTTTGAATTTTGGCCCTTTTTTTAAGGAAAATATATCCTCATTTTCAACACCCTCTTTCTATGAAAACCCTTTAGCCATGAGATGTGCTTTGTGTTTTTCAAGGGAACCATCAAATTTATACTTTTTATTGAAGGCCTACTTGTATCCTATTGGTTTGAATCCAAATGGAAGGTCCACCAACTTCCATGTCCCATTCTCAATCATATTATCATACTCCTCCATGGCTTCACTCCATTCATCATGAGAATAAAATTCTTCAAAAGTTTTGTATTAAGTTAGTAGATAATTTCAATTCACAATTATATGAAACATCCATGTTATTTACATCCCCAAAATTTGAACTATCTAAATCACCTTCATCATCTTTCCTTACATAATTTCTTGTTCCAGTCTTTTAGATCTCATTAGGATGAAATTTTCAAGTGTATTTATGATCCATTTTCAATGTTTTTTAGAAAGTCATAATTACTTTTCTGTTGGTTCTACATTATCATAAGTTCTCAACCTCTCGATCCTCTCAATGGAATCATCCAATTGGACTTCATCTTCTAGTGAATTGTCTTGTTCGATATGGAGAGATGGTGATAATAAACAAAGTTAGAGATACCCCCTTCAAGATTTTGAATTTCATTATTGAAGTCATGATATGACTTCACATCAGTAAACCTTTCTAGATGGTTAAGCTTCTGGTTAACATTTTCATCACTCTTGGTGGCTTAAAGGAATATAACAAAAGTAGAAAGTATGAACTTCTCATATACTTCATTAGAAATATGATATGCATCGATGGTATTTGGTTACCCTACAAATATGCACTTGTGACTCCTTGCATCAATATTGTTTCTTTGCTACTTTGGAACCAAGGCATAATATGTGGAACCAAAGACCCTCAGATGACTCACCAAATGAATGTGGCCATACCACATTTCATAAGTAATCTTATTATGAAAAACATGAGATGAACACATGCTCTTCACATACACTCCACATAGAACTCCATCACTCCAAAACATCAACTTTACTTTTGTTATAAACATCATGGAGGTCATTTTCTTCCTTTCAATTGCACCATTTTGTTTAGGATTTATGGAATTTTTGTTTGATGTTGAATTCTATATTCTAGGAGATAATATTCAAATTTATTAAATTCATATTGTTTTCCATTATCGGTATGAACAAACCCAATATCTAATTGTGCTTCATTTCGTATAAATTCCTTGTAGATTCAAACTTCTTATATAATTTTCTAAAACAAAAGACTTGAATCTACTCTACTCATCAGTTGAAACAATTAATCGATCGAGAAATCACAAAGCATACAAGATAAATAATTCAATCAACACATTACACAATGATTTCCTAAGGAAATCCACAACTAAAAACCTCTGCTATTTGTATATTGCATTAGCCAAAGAATATGAGAAAATTGCAATGCTTTGCTCAAACCTGAGCAACCTCTGCACTATCTATATCCATCTCACAACTTCCTAGACAAGCTATGGTCAATACTTAACCAAATTTTGGCTTACCCAATTCCCTATTTCCTTGTGTTGTTTCCTTGGGAATTAGCCCCCCATTAATTAGGGAAATTCCTCAATATGAATTGCGCAATCCTCATAGGCCTTCCTCTGGCTACATGCACTACCTATACAATTTAAATGATTCTACAATTGATCGCTTGTTTCCCTGAACTCCAATATCAACTAGGTAATTATCATATCTTACATGCATGAGTTACTTATGAGTGAATCTTCAGTTAACTTGTTAGAAACTTGAAGCAATACCCCACTATCTTACCTCCCACTAGTTCCCCCATCAATTGGAACTAGTTTAACTAACTTTAAATAAATTAAACTGAATTAATTAATTACAACTCAAAATAAACTCAACCAGGTCTCATATAAAGTAGGAGACACTTGACACGACCCATGTTAGACACTAAACTCGAATTAACTGAGCCAACTAAGTTAAATTAACTTAGTTAACTCGTACAAGTTGTCTTGTGATGTGGAATTACAACTTTATTCCTAATTTAATTCAAAGACAAAATTAAATCAGGATTTTCTTGTTGCATTTTCAACACTCCCTCTCAACAAGAAATGGATTATCAGATACCCCAATCTTGCCTCTATGGAACTCGAATTCGCCTCTTGTTAGTTCCCTAGTCAATATGTCTACATCATGTTCCTCTGTAGGAACGTACTCCGACAACATGATTCTCCTATGCACAAAATCTCGTAGATGGTTATACCAAATGTCGATATGCTTGGACTGATAATGAAAAAATAGAATCTTAGAGATTTTGATACAACTCTAATTGTCACAATAAATTACTGTAGGATCCATCTACTAACCAAATAACCCAACAAGGATATTCCTCATCCAAATATCCTTACATGTTGCTTGACTAGCAGCCATGTACTCTGCTTCTTCCGAACTAAGTCAAATTAATCTTTGCTTCCTCCTTGACCAAGAAACTATTGTTGACCCAATAATGAATATTCCCTCTGATGTGCTCTTCATGTATGATGGACTTCCTACCCAATCTGTATCTATGAAGCCTTGAAGCTTCACTTCATCTATTTATCTATATCAAAGGCCAAACCGAGAGGTGCCTCTGAGATATCTCAACACATGTTTAAATGCCTTCCAATAGATTTTGGTTGGCTTAACTATTGCATTACTAAGTTAGTTAACTAAAAAACATATGTTTGGTCTTGTGTTCACCAAATACATAAGTGAACCCACAAACTGCCTATAAATAATGGCCTCCACTACTTCACCTGAAGTAGCATCTTCCTTCCTCTAATTTTGTATTAGAGGAGTCTCCATGGGTTCACTTCTCTCCATGTCAAATGCTTATCCAGTACCAGCTAACTGCTTATCCAGTACAAGCTAACTGCTTATCCAGTACAAGCTAACTGCAGATTGCAGATTCATTCCTGACCAGCTAACTGCTTATCCAGTAAAAGCTAACCATCTGACTTTCAGTCTTTCTACCATCTGACTTTCAGTCTTTCGACTTTTTAGGACACCCTGCTTTTTTTTTAAAGGACACCCTGCCTTTTAAGCCTTTGATTAGGCGTTTTTCCCACCGACGGAGCGGATTTTTGCTATATTATTATCTCATTGGAAACTTACCCTGAGAGACAAACAATTCCTCATCTACTTTCCATACTTCCATACTAAGGAAATAATGCATGAGGCTTAGGCCCTCCATCTCGAATTCTCTTACAAGATATTTTTGCAAGATGTTGGGTATACGACCAAAGTCCCACATTGACTAGAAGTGGGGAGGATCATGGGTATATAAGGATGGACAAATATCTGGTATGAGGCTTTTTGGGGTAAAGCCCAAAAACAAATCCATGAGGGCTTAGGCCCAAAGTGGACAATATCATACCATTGTGGAGATATGTGGTGTCCAGAGT
>APFE030426016.1:10878-67627 GCA_000404065.3 Pinus taeda
TTCACCGCCTAACTGCCCTGTTGAAATTAGATTTTTCTTTAGATCTAGAACATGCCTTACCTCCTTTAGTAGCCATTGGTTTCTATTCTGTTGTTTTACAAGAACCTTACCATTTCCAACAATTTTACAAGGTTTATCATCACCCAAACGAACTTGTCCAAAATCTCCTTGAACATAGTCATGAAAGTATTTCTTATCAGGTGTGGCATGGAATGCGGCCCCTGAATCTACCACCCAGGAATCAATAATATTTTCGAAAGAAAGAATCAAAGCATCTTGTAACACCTCACCTGTCACATTTGCTTCATGATTGTTTTCTTGCTGTGAATCTCCTTCTTTTCCCTTCCGAGATCTACAGTCTTTCTTTAGGTGTCCTTTCTTTCCACATTTCCAGCACACTATCCCCGATCTGGACTTGGATCTGCCTTTCCTTGATTTACTGCGATATCCTGAGCTCTTTCCTCTTTCCATTTTTCTTCCTCTAGACTCTGCACTCAGAGCATTTCCCGATGTCTCACCGGAACTTTTCCGTCGCATTTCCTCGCTAAGGATAGCACCGACAACATCATCAAACTTTAAAGTACTAGATCCAGAAACGGAGTTACTAATGGCCATTACCAAACCATTCCAACTTTCTGGTAATGAGCACAAGAATAACAGAGCTCTAACTTCATCATCAAAGTTTACCCCCACAGAACATAACTGACTTGTAACAGTATTAAAATCATTTAAATGATCTGCAACAGATCCACCTTCCGACATCTTCATATTAAATAACCGTTTCATAAGAAATACCTTGTTTGAGGCCGAGGGTTTTTCATATAGTTTCTCCAACGCCTTAATCAAACCCTCTGTCTTTGTTTCCTTCGAAATGTTGAAGGCGACCAATGCTGTGAGGCACAATCGTATTGTTCCGAGTGCCTTTCTATCGAGAAGGTTCCATTCTTCATCTATCATACCCGTTGGCATCTTTATTTTTCCACCCAATGGTAGGTACAGATCTTTCTGATACAGATAATCTTCCATCTGCATCTTCCACAGCGAGAAGTTTTGGCAGTTAAATTTCTGGACCCTAAACTTACCATCTTCCGCAATTGCTCCCACTCAAACCAGGAACCCTTCTTTCCTGTGACTTTACCAGCCAAATAGACCTTCGGCTCTGATACCAGTTGTTAGAAAAAATATATATTACATAGCAATGGAACACATAAAATATTGTAGAAATATAAACACAGAAAACGCATAAAACAAGAGAGACACAGATATACGTGGTTCATCCAGTTTGGGCTATGTCCACCCCGAACAGCCTGTCCTTCCTTTCTATTATCTAGCAAAATGAAGAGACACAACCTACAACAGATCCGCTGTAATATCCTCTATTTTCTCTCACAGTCTCACCTCTTTGTTTCTCGCTCAGAGAATACACATCTATTACACAGCCTCAAATACAATGCCCTAATACAAAGAGAGGGGTTGCCTTCTAGGGAAAAAAACCATAAACTAAACATAAGTTCTACTGTCAGATCATCCACCTAATGAACAACCCAGATTGACTAGAAATTACAATACTTTTACAAGGCAACTTTACATCTTTTTTTTAGCTTCGGGGGAGCTGCCCCAGAACCCCCGCTGGCCCCCGGACCAGTGCAGGGGGGGACTACAGCTCAACATGCACTCCAACAAAAGCATGAATGTACTAGTAGTGTCATGTTGAGTCATGTCATGAGTCATGTCATCCACATATCTACGATGGGCCATGTTGTCAAACAATGTAATGTAACGTGGAAGTCCAAGAGACCCACTTGTTGTACAAAGAGTCATGTAAAGTCGAAAAGTCATGGAAGTCAAACAGTCATGAGGGTATTCGAACAACCACAGGGGTTAGTTTCACCCTTGGCTATAAATACCCCCTCATTTTTACATGAAAGGAATTTTCACATTAGCTCCTCCCGAACGGGGTTAGTGATGTATGGTGTAATGATGTGTCTTGGAGCTTTCTCTTAATTCAGAAGCCTACTAACATACCAACACATTTTCACACATGTATTGTAACTATTGTAAGACTAATCTTCAACACTTGTAATGCATGTTGCTTTAACCTATGTTGAACACTCGAACTTATTTCACTTGTTTTAGTGCATAATCTATTAATGAAAATGTGTTGTATATGATTTTAATGTTGTCTCTCTTGTGGTGGCTATCTCCCCAGACATTAGACAAACCTTTCACATAAAACTTGCTCTAACAACTGTTGCACTCATGCAGACTCATCTGTTGAGTGTTTTACATGTTATCTTCCCTTGTGTGTTGTGACTGTTGCATCCATATGGACTGCTCCTATGGAAGTTGTGCACATCCTATTGTGTTGTGTGTTCCTAGCAAAGTTGGAGCTTCCTCTCAACTGACTTGGGACTCACTCTCACCCTCTCCCTCTATAGTGAAAGAACCATTAACACAAGTAACACTAGAAATCACCAGGCATGCAAACATCACTTCTTGAAGACAAAGTAGACCACTCTCCTATGCTGATAAGAAAGCGTTGAGGCAAATCCTTAAGATAATGGCAACCAGGCCATCATACCAGATGGGACTCCCACACCAAAAAGTGTGAGGTCTAATTGGGACTTCATACCAGGATGATCCCCTGAATGTTGGCGGGTCCAGTACCATCAACATTTCTGGCGCTATAAGGAGGGAAGTTAGTTGTATATGGCTGAACATCCTCTCACACTCATTCATCAACCATTTGGTCAAGGAAACAACTTGAAATCCCTATCTCCTACGCGCAACTCTAGTTGGTTACTCCTCACCTCCTAGGATTGAACATGAGATTTTGTATCATTACCTTCACTCTGTCTGTCCCATCGCTCACTAGTTTGAGAAAGTAGTCAGACTGATCCGAGACATACAATATCTTCCATACACATCAATAAAGTCGAAAGCCACTCCTATAGGAGTTGTTGTGTCGTCGGTGGAAGAAGTAGTCCTTCGCCACACTTGAAGGTCTGGCATAAGCTATTGAATACGAAGAGGAACTCCAGTCTTTTGACAAGGTGAACAAGACACTCTTGTGATATTGGGATTGAACTCTGGTACAGAAGGAGGAGGGGAAGGTAGTGGAGGAGGTGGAGTCGGAGATGAACCAACAGACTCAGAGCTAGAACCATCAGATTCTGAAAGAGAGGAGGAGGGTGAAGAAGAAGAAGAAATGGCTAACCAAAATCTTGAATGGATGACTTAGGGATCATTGGCTCTCCTAGTTGTTCTCCACAAGATGTTGAAGTGAGCGGAGAGAATGAACATCAAGTTCAACCCTGACAGTATGGTGAAGGTAGAAGACCACTTGGACAACTTCTACTTACAACTGCAGATATTTGAGGTACGGTATGATGATGTAGCATGTAGATTGTTCCTATGTAACTTGGATGGTCACACAACTGCATGGTATCGCATCCTTCCACCAAACTCTATACAGAACTCGGGTGCATTTAAACACATGTTCCTTGAAAATTTTGCTGATGACAAGACCCCAGCCATGCTACTTAAAGAATTGGGAAGCCTCAAGATGGATGGGAAAGAGAAAGTAAAAGACCTCAATCAGAGGTTTACATGCATATTGAACAAGTTTGTAGCGGACACTAAACCTCATGACTCCATCACCATTATTACTACACGTTCACACTATCGACCAACATTGTGTAGTTCTTCAAGTGAGCTGTGAAACCAACACTCTTAGAAAACTGTGAAGAGGCTATTGGTGTTGAGAAAGACTGGCATTCAATTGAAGTAATAAAGGATGACGAATCAGGAAAGGACTACAAGGATATGAGCAGGAAGTCCCATGAAATGGTGAGCAAGGGAAGAGACAAGGAAGCAACTGATATTAAGACCCTCACTTGCCTTGTCAAGAACTTGACTATAGAAGTGTCCAAGCTCAAACAATGGAAAATAGACACATTTGCAAACAACCATCTGCCCAGAAAGAGAGAGGAAAGCAGCTCATCAAGCAACAACTAGTTTGCTCCAAAAATTGCGTAGAAACATGTGTTCTAGGTCAATCAGTGCGCAGATCCTAAGTTCTATTCCTTCCACAAAGAACATCACCCCGAAAACTCTTGTTCGAACTAGAAGCAAGTTGTAAGCTCTTTATGGAGTCATACACTCGATGCAAAAAGCAATATGTAGGAGCAACTGGAAGACAATGGTGATGATGAAGAGGTTTCACTTGATGAACCATCAAGCTCTGGGCATATGTGAATGCATATCAGTGCTCATGAATAATGTTAAAGACAAATACGGAGACGTAGCCCCAAAATAAAACTGACCATTACAATCTTCGGAGTAAAGGGGCTCCCCACACACTTAGGGAAATGTAAGAGAATATGAGACTACTGATGAGAAAGGGAAACCCACTACCCCCCCCTCCCCCCAAAGTAGAAAACAAAAAACAAGTCCAGGAAGACAATGATGGATAGGAGTACATCCATGAGGAGCAAGCTACAAAACACTCCACCAGAGGACACAAACATTTGTTCTACCTCAGAAACCTCGGTAAGTCTACCACCTCTGGACTATAACATTATTGATGACATGAAGAAAACTCGGGCGAACATCAAACTGTTTGATTTAGCTAGGATTAAGAATCAACGAGATATCCTGCTTCATGCATTGGGACAAACAACAATGGACATCGCATCCTCTACCAACAAAGGAGCAAGCACACCTCCCGGATCACTTTCCATTGTGATCAATACACTCCATATGGAAAAAGAGAAATTAGGTTTCCCTCCATTCATGCTATCTTTTGAAATTTTCAACTTCAATGTTCACAAATTCTTAGTTGACTCCGGTGCAATAGCCAACATCATGCTGCTCTCCATTGGGAAAAAGATCAATGCATAATGGAGTGAGACATCCATGCAAATCATCCAACTTGATCGAACATTAGTTCTAGCCATTGGTGAACTATGAGACGTGATCGTCCGACTATATCATGATGGTCAAGTCCACCAATGCTTTAACATAGTGGTTGTGGACTTACTAGAAGTATACAGTCTACTACTCAGTAGAGACTGGTCCAGCAAGCTAGACGAATATTTTTCTATAGACTGGTCTCACATGTGGTTTCCATACAAGGGCAAGTGCAACCAAATCCGAGTGTTGTCCGAGAGGTACATGAAACATAATTTCACTCCCCTTAATGGTGAGAATGAACCACTGGCCTTCACAAATCTCATGTTTAGAAAATGCCTCCTTGAAACAACATTGGGGTGTTATCCTGCATGGCGAGCTCCAACCCCACCAAACATGTAGTTGGGACTCCTTCCTTGCCCAACTAATGGTAATGAAACTTGTACAGTACATTGTACCAATAGTAACATTAGTAGCAGCAATAGTAGTAGTAGTACTAGCACATCAAGCGGTCAGTGTACAGACAAGTTGTGGACCATGTACTTTGATGGATCAAAGACACAAGACGGCTCAAGAGTTGGGTGTGTCTTGATCGACCCTTATAGCAAGAAGCATTTGGTTTCAAATCACTTGGAGTTCGAGTGCATGAACAACATTGCTGAGTATGAAGCACTCATGTTAGGCTTGTAGAAAGCCATCATCCTCAATGTGGTCGCACTCAAAGCGGTAGGTGATTTAGAGATAGTGGTACGACAGGTACGTAACACCATTCATTATTTATCACTGCATCTCAAAAGTTACTAGCAAGAGGTATGGAATCTAATCTCAAATTTCCAAGCATTTAACATCATTATTTTTCCACATACATGTAATGCAACTGCCAATGCTGTGGAAAATGCAGCTTCACGAATGTCACCGATTAGGGATAGATTTACTATTGAAATTTTGTACAAACTGTCTATCCCAGATAACATAACTAATTTACACGTGTTTAATGATGATCAACAGATATTGCATTTCATCGTGAACATTGACATCTTCAAAGATGTAGTAATAGATGACAATGATCACGAGCACTCTTTACAAGCAAAATATGATAATAGGAAAAGGCCACCTTATTACAAAAGGTGTGGCAACATTGGAAAATATTTATGACTTGCAAGAATTTTTTTAGGGGCCAAGGAATAGAAAGACCCACAGTTCCACCATGAGGCATGAACTGATCAACCTAGGAACAGAAGAGGATTCGAAGTTCGTCAATCTCGGTACATGTTGCACACAACAAGAGTGACAAGCCTTTGTCCATTTTTTCAAATAGTAGCGAGACATGTTCACGTGGACGTATGATGATCTGAAAACTTATGACACACAGATCATCCAACACATTATCCTGATCAAAGAAGGGGTCAAACCATATAAACAGAAGTTGAGGAAAGTACATTTGTCACTTGAACCCTCATATAGAAAGAGCTTACTAAGTTGTTGGATGTACGGATCATCTACAAAGTTCATCATTCGACATGGGTTTCAAATCTTGTTCCTGTATGTAAGAAGTCCAGGGAAATCCACTTGTGTGTCGATTTTCGAAACGTAAACTACACACAGACAAAGACAACTATCCTATTCCGTCTATGGATCACATTTCGAAAATAGTATCTCGGGAGCAAACGTTTTCCCTTCTTGGCAATTTCTCAGGATACAATCACGTTCTGGTAGTAGAACCTAACAGAGTCAAAACTACTTTCCATACCAAGTGGGGTACATTCACTTATAGATGAATGTTGTTTGGGCTTGTAAATGCAGCCACAACATTTTAGCATGCCATGGACATTGCCTTTCGCGGAATCATCGAATAGAGTGTAGTGGTATACCTCAATGATGTGACTTTGTTATTAATAAGATGAGATGACCACATACGCCATATGAAGAAAATTTTTGAGTGATAATGGAGATATGGGATTTCCTTGAATCCCTTAAAGAGTGTATTTGTAGTGTTAGAGGGGAACCTCCTCAGACACATTGTTTCCAAAAATGGAATCAAGGTGGAATCAGATCGGGTCCAAAATATTACACAAATCCCTTACCTAGCCAACAAGAAAGCCATGCAGTACTTCTTGGGCAAGATAAACTTCCTCCGGAAGTTCATCTGAGATTATATGCAGATAGTCAAGCCCATGCAGTACATGATCAAGAAAGATAGTTTACAGCTGGGGCAAGAGGGAAAAGTATGCATTCACCTGGATCAAGCAGGCCATTGCAGAAGCGCCTGCACTCTATAGCCCAGAATTCAAGAAAGACTTCTTGCTATACACCTTCGCCTCTGATAATTCACTAGCTGCAGTACTCACTTAGAAGGACAAAACGAATGATGAACATCCAATATCCTTCATGAGCGCAAGCATGCAGGGACCAGAGCTCAACTACCCCACCATTCAAAGGAAAGTGTATGCACTATACAAGGCAGTGAAACACTTCAGGCCCTACTTGCTAAAGAACCATTGGATAGTCTTCGTCCCTCACTCGGCAATGCGCATATTACTTGTACAACAAGAACTAGTTGAATGAAATGCGAACTGGATGAAAAGTTCATAAGAGTATGATATTGAAATCAAGCTAGTTCACATGATCAAAGGACATGGGCTTTGCAGACTTGCAGCTAAAGAAATATACACCCCGAAGAGCGAAGAGGAGCTCATCGGCTGGGAGCAGGAATTTGAGATGTATGATATAAGGCGCATAACACCCACTCAAGACAGAACCTCTTGGCATGGAAATGTGCACCAATACCTCAAGCACGACATCGTACCCTCTCACTTGTCCATTAGACAAAAAAGGGAATTGTACCTTAAAGCCTTAGCATATCAGTCGGTGCATGAAATGCTTTATGGAAAAAATAGTAATGGAGTTTTTCTTAGGTGCCTGGAGGCACATGAATTAGAGAAGGTACTTCAAGGTCTTCATGATGGATCACCGTGGGTCACTTTATGAGAAAGACCAATACACATAAAGTTATGCAAGCTAGTTTTTACGGGCCCACATTATTCAAGGATTCACATGCTTATAGCTGCAAGTGCTCAGTTTATCAACAATGCGCTAGTAGAACACGAAGATCAACATCCCCACTGCACCCTATTACAGTGACTGAACCATTCCAATCGCGGGGCCTAGACATCATTAGGGAAATCTTCCCACATTCATCAAAGAAACATCGGTACATCCTCACAACAACTGAATACTTCACGCGGTGGACATAAGCAGTTCTACTCAAGCAAGTGAATGACCAGGAGGTCATCAATTTCCTCCAGTAGAACATCATCTCACGCTTTGGCATTCCAGTATCACTTATTTTTTATAATGCAACATACATCTCATCTTTGAAACTCTATGATTTTTCATTATAGAATGGTATTGTGCTAAATCATTCATCTAACTATTACCCACAAGGAAACTGTCTCGCAAAGTCCACAAATAAAAACCTCATCCACATAATCAAGAAGGTTGTTTTCTTTGAGGAGCGCAATTAGCATACCGCTCCGATGAATGCATTATGGGCTGATTTGTAACACCCAATCCCTCTCTGAATACCTCACCATACTTCCTAGTTTATGGTAAAGAAGCCATCCTTCTACCAAATAGCTACTTGTCTACACTTTAGCTTTCCCAAGAATCTCAAGGCAAGCCTTGCTAGATAGTACAGTGTAGGATGGTTGCTCTCCATAAGCTTCAGGAAGAAAGGATGAAAGAAAAAGAAAAATTCACACTCCAACAAAAATGTATCAAGAGATGGTTCGATAAGAATTCTCTAGAGAAAGATAACTTTAGTGTTGGTGACTTAGTTCTAAAATGGGATAAGCCCCATGAAGACAAAGGAAAACACACGAAGTTCCATTCCCTGTGGATTGGTGCATATACAGTCCATGAGAAGCTTGGCCCACACACATATAATTTACAATCACCTGTGGGAGGATTGAAAACCTTCCTATCAACAATGAAGATCTCAAGCATTACTTTCAGTAGGCTGAGCCGTGCCTATGTCATGTACATACTCTGCTTGCTACTTGTTGTTTCCATATTTTTTGCTTTTCTTATTATCTTTGTTTTCACTTTGTTTTCTCTTCTTACTATTTTTGTTTATGTTTATTTTGTTTTCTTGGTATATTACTATTTTTATTTCTGGAAATAAGTGCTGCTAACTACTATGTTCTGGCTTCTAAATAGTGTATGTGGCTGAAATTTGAAGAGACTTGTGACACTGCAACACTTGGCCAGTCTTGTGTCCATCCTCTCTATTCTTGGTTATAACCTTTGGCTGATGAAGTCTTGATGGAAAATACGAACCTTTTGCAAGGGATGTTTTGGTCGAACCATGAACCTGTGTCCTCACTAGGAATCCCCATGCCTGTACTCAGCCTTCTGCTATGTGTGTTCAAGCTCATCCAACTAGTAGAAATGGAGAAGGGGAAAATCTAAATGAGCAAACCTATGTCAGAAGTCCCACATGGTTCTCTAAAGGAACAACCTCTTCTTCTCTCAATAAGTCGGGATCCCTCTTCCACCCAAAAAAATAAATAAGTGCCTATGCACATTCTTCTTGAAAAATACAAAGTTGAAAGAAGGGAAAGGCTTCCTACGTAGAGAGGTGAAGCATGCAACTCCACCGGGGTACTGACCAGGCTCGCTGGAAATGGAACAATGTGTGTGTTCTTGCATGGCTCCGTCGGGGTACTGTTCAGGCTTGTTGGCAGTGGAGTAAGACTAGAGATGAAAGCTTATACTCTGAAAATCTTCAACTCGTGAGCTAAACTACCATTCCCAGATTCGAAACACTGAGACCAAGCTAAACTTTTTATTATGTTTGATTAAGTTGGAAAAAGGTGAACCAAGTATGTCCATGGGGTAAGTGGGGAAGCCGAAGTAACTTTCACATTGTTTCAATACTCCCGGAAAGTCCAAGGCCTTGTACTATCAATGAACTAAAATAAAGAAGCTAGAGTTCTACTAGTGTATCACTAAGTGTTGTAGCGGCTACAACCAACCTCCAAAATTTTGGCTTGGACCCAAATTTGAAGCCTCCCTTGAGAGTTTCACTTGATGTTTGCATACACTTGGGTTCACTCCGTGATGTCATGTGAGCCTTCATGCCACCTTGCTTGTTCATTCCACTAAGGCTTTTACATGTTGATGTCAATGTCTTACTTGTGCCCATGTTCTCATCATGCTCAAGGTCTTCGCTTCATGTGTACATGTTATGTTTGCTATGAAAGCATCTGTCACACTCACACATGGAGTCACATTCATTGTCATGCAAGCATCATCACGACCGATCAACAATCAATCACAAGTGTTGCGCTTGTCGCTTGCACCGTCAGTTAGTCATGTTGAACATGTGTGTCTCGGTGGTTTGAAACATCTCTTTGTCGAGTCATGTAAGTGTGTGTTTACAGGATCAAATATGCATCTATCACTTGTTCACACACTTAGTCGTTTTGTGGAAGTTCTGACTACCAGACTCCCCTCTGACAACCGAACCATCACCCCGTTATTGATTTGATCCACTATCACCTAGAACAATGCAGAAGCATCAAGCAAGTCATTTCAAGCTACGCTGCCCACAAGAAATTCAATCAACCTTCATGCTGGCCACCCGGAGAGTTGGAACCGGTAGCCACCCCGGGACTGACTCCCCTAAAAAATTGCGCAGAGGCTACTAACCGTACATGTTCTATTGACTAAAGAAATTGTGTAGGAAGGATGAATAGACACCCAATGCCCGTCCCTCTCTCCCTCTGAAAATTTCACATTTTTCCTATCCAGTCCTCCCAACAGTCGACTGATTGATCATCCAGAAAATTGCGTAGTTTTCATGAGTAGGCCCTCTACTGCCAAGCAGACTGCTCAACTCAAAAATTTTGAAGAGATCATGAGCAGGCAACCTCCTAGCATCAGCACAATTTCTCTTGCCAACAACAGAATTACAATTTTTTCCAGGAATTGAATAGTTTTTGCTGCCAACCTCTCAGCAACTGACTGCTTGTTCCCCTTGAGAATTGCACAGTTTCTGCTGCCAATGACCCAGCAGCGAGCTTCCATCTTCCCTCTAGGAATTATGCAATTTTGGCTGCCAGGCTCCTGGCCAATTCCTCCAAAAAACTTCACAAATCCTGTCTTCCAATCCTCCCTACAACCCAACCTATTCCTCTAAGAAATTGTGTAAGTTTTGCTGTCAAGCGCCCACTACCCACTTATTTTGGGAAATGCACAGATTTGATCTACCCTACCTTCCTACAACCTAGATTATTCCTCCCAAAGTTTGTGCAGGTTTTCCCTCCATCCGAGTGAGACCTCGCAGATAGCCACTGTCGACTTTGATTTCCCTTATTCATTGCCCAGTGACCCTTGCATAGTTTTCAGTAGTAGTGCGGAGCCATCATCCTGCCTCACAACTTTGTTGCCTCTCCTAGTCACCTTCTTCTAAAATGATCATGTGTCATGGTAGACTAGGAGGTTTTTGGATTTGATTTCGTCTTGTCATAAGCAATTGTAGGTATAGGTACACTAACAAACATGGCTCGACGATGAATGGGATGAAAGAAGGGAGCACATGTAGAAAGACAAGTTCACCAATGGCTAAACAAACAATGCATGTGAAGAGATTTTCTTGCAAACGAATGATCATGCAAGGATGTGTTCACAGACAGACAGATGATAAAACATGCAAGATGTGCTCACGAATGATGAACAGACAAAAATAACCTTTCACGAATAGATGAACTTGGCAAGCCTTAAAACATACAAGAAAGGAACAACGTGCCAAAGTAACATCAAGTGAACTAACAACCATCGAAGACTCCGCATACTTTTCCATGTGAAGGTAAAGTTGTGACACACCATGAAGACATCCATCACCCAACAACATTGCAGCTCAACATTCACTTCAACAATAGCACGAATGTACTAGCACTGTCATGTCGAGTCATGTAATCCACATCTCTAATATGGGCCATGCTATCAAACAATGTAATGTAACGTGGAAATCCAAGAGACGCACTTGTTGTACAAAGAGTCATGTAAAGTCAAAAAGTCATGGAAGTCAAATAGTCATGAGGGTAGTCGAACAACCACAAGGGTCAGTTTCACCCTTGGCTATAAATACCCCCTCATTTGTAAATGAAAGGAATTTTCACCTCAACTCCTCCCACATAGCCAAGAGAGTCTGTAATCTTTTCTTTGAGGAGTAAGTAGTGTCTCCAACACCCTGTTAGCACCTAAATCCACCTTAGGCTGAAGGAAGGCAAAATTCAGGGTAACCACAAACCACGCTCAGTCTGGTAGCTAGCCCTACCAGAACAGGAGAGGGCTCTCTCCGAGTCACACTCAGTGAATAAGTGAATGAAAAGGCCTGAGATGACTTACAGTGAACTACTTGTCTTAGGCTAGTAAGTGAAAATGAAAATAAGAAATGACTTTTATGAATGACTGTGTTTCTAGGATGTTATGGGACCACTCGACCTCAATGACTAGAGAACTTAATACAAAGGCACAGATTATTACATGAGGCAAGGTAGGCGGAAAGCATAGAAATTTAGTTTTAAGATATTGCAGAATGGAGAGATTGATTAAGAGGGTGAAAAGGGCATGGACAACATGAATCCTTTTCAACAGAAGAATGAACATTGTACATGAAATTTTCCCACAGGCAGAGCAATAAAATTGAATTCTACCTTAGCTAACTTAGAAAATTTCAATGGAAATGAATATAAAATGAGCTATGAAACATAACAAGATACATATGGAACATAAGAGACACATTTTCTACACTCACAACCACATGAATCTCATGAAACAGAGCCACTGCCTTTCATTAATCCTCTGTAAAAAATATGCAATGTAGAAACAGATTTTCTTTCCCACAGTCTCCTAGAAGTTACAAGCCAACTGACCCTTTGCAAATGGTTTGCATACAATATATAGAATGTGCCATGAAGAGATAGAATGCCCAAGGGTTGGTGAGTTACTCAAATCATTAAAAACTGAAGGTGGAGTGCCAAACAGCAGGTACAGGTGCAGCACCACAAACATGACAAATGGATTCGATGGCCCTTTGCCTTCCTTTGCCACTTGGATAACTGACCATATGGAGTGAAAATACTTATAAAACCACCTTTGGTGTCAAAAAACTGAAGTGCATATGAGTGGGCCCACTTACAAAAAATCAGGAAGCGAAATTTCGCGAAATGGAGGCATTCTGGCCCTTTTTCCTATATGCGCCGCGCCCTTTTCCTATATGCGTTGTGCCACTTTGAGGCCAGTTTTGAGGCACTTTCCAGATTCTAAAATGTGCCGAAGTGTGCTCATTGGAAATCCTGTCCTGTCTACTCTCCAACCCAAGTGGAATTTTTGAATTTGGAGCTCATTTGCCCCTCCAAATATTCATTCTCCCAAGACTGCTTCTTGTGTGTCAAAATAGGGGCAGTGAGGCCATTTTTGAGTGTATTTTGCCCTTTTGGTGGCCAAGATCTTCTCCAAATTTCTTGCTCCCAGTGCCAGTAATTTTTATTTTGCATGCTGAATCCAAAAACGAAAACAATTTTTCATTTGGAGCTCCCAATCTTACGCGTCGCGCCGGTGGCATGACGTGTATAGAGAAAAAACCTGTTTTATGCCTAAAATTTGTCATGTGACCAAAATTTCCCCTAATTCCTTGAAATTTGGGCTGGAAGTCCTCTATGAAGTACTGTGTTGTGCCAAGGAAGCTTCAGCCAAGATTTGAAGCTGATCTTGCTCTTTTGACTCTTTTGCCTCTTTTGTTGCTTTGCTCAATTTAGCCTTCAAGCTCCTTATTTGGGCCTTTGTGCTCATGTTCCGTGCCCTGTAATGACAAGCCATCCTCCTCAGTATGGCTTTGTCCCTATTTTCCTTCTCTATATTTTTCTCCAAGTGTAGATTGACCCGATCCAACCAAGACTCACGGTCGTTGTTGATCTCTTGCTCCAAGGTAGTGAGCTCGATCCCTCTCTGCTGGACAACTTGTTGATTTTCACGAATGCTTTGCAGCTCCATGATCATCTGTTGGTCCTCAAGTTGTTTGTTTCTCTGCTCCAGATACTTGATGACCCATCTATCCCTCTCAAAATTCAGTATCAAGTCTTTGATCTCCGTGTCCTGCTCCTGAATGGTCATCCTAAGTTTGGCATTTTCTTCCTCTGTCTCTTCATCCGGAATGAGGATGACATCAGTCTCCTATGCACTTGATGGCCCCTCATCATGCACGAGCTCCTTGCCCTTATCCAATACCTGTGTAGTCGATGCCGGAAGCGAGGCCCCTTCCACCTCAGGTGGAGATAACACTCGCTTTGCTGCTGCAAATAAGTTCCTACTACCTTTCTGATATGTCACCAAAAATGGCATGATTGTGGTCTCATGGCACTCATGCTGATAAGAAGGACCACCCAACTCCTGCTCGGGCTCTATAGTGTCTATGGTGTGCTGAAGAAGTCACGAGAGATGAAGTCCTCCCAAGAAATGCCCTGCAATCCCAACCGATGATCTACCACAATTGGAATGATAGCAAAGTGATAGACACTGTTAAGCTGCTGCTGAGGGGTCTTATGCAGCATGAAGGTGTTCATCCTCTCTATATTCCTGCATATGAAAAAATGGAGGTTCATCATCCTCACCCTGGTAAAGTGCATGAGAAAGCGGATATGATAGGCATACAGTCTAGAGAACCTCCCCTCACAGCTGAAGTATTTCATGATCAATCTCATGAGCGGAGCATACTCATTCTTCAAGTATCTGAAGGGAAATACTCTTGTGAGCTCATTCAAGAATTTGGTTTTGATGTAAGGCTCATAGTGTTGCCTTTCCACCTTCTTCTTCTTATGCCACTACTCCCCAACATTTGGTATACCTGTTGCCACTAATATAGCTTCGGGTGTCAATGTGAAAGTGATCCTGGCCAAGGTAGACTGACCTCCATGTAGATGAATCACAAATAAATGGGCCAACTCATGATGAACTCTGACATTTGTCACCCTTTGACAAAATTCAAAACATGATAGGTGCTGGAAGGATGACATGGCAAGATGGCATGCTTGTAACTCGGTGAGGGTAGTGGGTTCATCCCTGACATGTTTGCCACTCTTGTGGTGTCTCCTAGGAGCCTGCTCTTCTGAGGATGAGTCACTCTATGTCTCCCTCTCATACTCGGACGAATGCTGTGATGACATGACTGCATTTGGGTTGTGATTAGGCTGCCCCTTTGATGACGGTGTGAGGGTGGGTGCCTTTGTAGTATCTTTTACCAAGGGGAAAAATGAAACAGGGATTGTTAGGAAGGGAGTGATGAAATGGGAATAGGGGTTATAGGGAGAAATTTGTTAGGGATGTGGGAGGAGTTTGGGATTTTTTATGGGGTGGGGTTTTGGGATTTTAACTGAGCAATAGGAGGAGGGGAAAGGGAATATGAGTTTGGTAGTGTTAGGGTAGTGATCACAGGAAAAATGGCATAGGGGAACAAGGGAAAAAGATAAGGAAGGGAAAAGGGGACCTTGGCATCAACAATACAATTGCACAACCCTAGCAAAATGGTCTCTTGGTGTCTTTATATGGTTTCTTTAAGAGTTTTGTTTCATTTCAATCATTGGGCATAAAAACCACCATATCTTTAACAAATTTGATAAACAAGTGGGTTAATAGAGCCTACCTTGCAAATTTATGTGCTTCACAAAAGAATTTGAGTGAGTTTGGCATGTTCTGGGGACTTTGCTTGTGTGCACCGCATGCAAAACCCAGTGCGTCACGCCCTGGGTATGCGCTGCGCCCGTTATAAGTCTGAACTGTGGGCAAGGGTTGTGTGCACCGCACCCCTGCCTATGTGTGCCACACCCTGCCTGTGTGCGCCGCGCCCTGAAAACTGACTCCAACTTGCTCCAAACGCTCACCAACGCACTCCAATCACTTTGCAATGTCTCCCATGGGTTTTTATTTGCACAATGCCTCTGATTTTTGTGGAAAACTTGTATATAAAGCCTTGGGAGAGATGAGTTTGATTTTTTCCTCTTCAAAAACCAATTTTTCTAATGCTTGAGTTTTGCACTTTTTCACTGACTTTAAAACACACTAATTTTCACTTTCCCTTTGAAATTTTAGCTTGAATGATGAAATTTTCAACACTCTTTGCGGGGGTTACAAGATAGGACATGTGGCCATGGAAAACATGACTGCATCTGAAAAAATCACTTGACAAATTTTTTTTGAAAATTTTGCCATAAATGACACTGTTTGACTTTTCTTCAAAACAGAGTTTTAAGAGGAGTCGGAGTCTATCCATATGACGATGAAGCTTTCTAAACCATAACTACGTAAGGGCCTCACTCTAGCCTGCATGGCTCTGCTGGACATGTTTCAAGTACCCAATTGATGAATTCCTAGACCTAGACCTCGAAATGACCTTTGTCCTTTAAAGGACCAGACCTTGACTGTCATGGACTTTGATGATGATTGACAAAAGAGCTGAGCCAGCAGGAGCTAGACATGAGACTATAATGACCTTCTCTATCAGATTATGGCATGCCCCTAACATAATGCAACTGGGAGAATGGAGCAGGACACCTAATCATGAAATGCATAAAGAGTTTTGATCTCTGACGGAGGACTGACCAGACCGACTCTAACATTGGCTCCAATGGGGGATGGTAGCTCCTTAGAGGTGCCAAGAATAGCAGATCTCTAGAGGAGCTAGACAATGCCTTCATCCATTGGGCTATGGATTCATCATTTTGATAATAATACCGGACTCTGACTCATTTCTGAAGCTGAAAAGACCAAAAAACTGACTCAAACTTGACATTAAAATGACTTAAAGACTAATTTGAACAACTCTAATGAAACTAAAATAAAATGGTATTTACAATGACAGTGGAAGCAGCATTTGATAACTTAGAAGTGGTACCGCTTGAGCAGCCAACCATTGATCGGCCCTCCTGGACAATCCTGTCTGTTTATTTCCTTAAGAAAAAAAACATTCTGCCCTCGATATGTTGCGATCTTGAAAGGACCTTTCCAAAGGTTCTAGAACTTACCGTGCTTGCCTTTCTCCTCATTTCTTGCATCCCACTTCAGCACTACATCATCCACCTGAAATTTATCCACCTTTTCCTTTCTATCATAAATTTTCTTGATTTTCTCCTGCAGTTTGGATGTGTTCTTGAAAATATCTTCTCTGGTTTGTTGCAAGTGGACCATTTGATTTAGCCTCCTTTCCATGGGATCTTCTTCACTGTCGGCCTCCTGAAGAATTTTGACAACCGGGGTAGCGAGAGAGGAAAGAAATACTGTATCAAATCCATAAACCATCTCAAATGGTGACATACCTATGGACTTCTTCTGGCTGATCCAATCTGCCCAAAGCGCATTTACCAACCTTTTATGCCAGCTCTTCTTGATCATTTCCAGCAGCTTCTTGATTATGTTGACCAATGATTTTTTTGAGGATTCTGCCAATCCATTGCCTTGCGGATCATAGGTAGTTGAATGACCCAAAATAATGTGATATTTATGACAAAATTCTACCATTCGCTTTGATTTGAAAGCTGCTGCGTTATCAGTGATTAGCTTGTTCGAACAACCAAAGCAAGACAAGATGTTATTTTCGAGGAATGAAATGATCACCGCATCTGTAGCTTGTCTGGTGGGGATCGCCTCAATCCATTTTGTGAAGTAATATGTGGATGTGAGGATCCATTTATGATGTTCGGAAGAAGCAGGATGAATTTCACCAATGAAATCCAACCCCCATTGCTGAAAAGGGGCGCTCACCTCTATGGGATTTAGTGGTAGAGGCTATAACTTTCACGTTCCTTCGAAAATTTGACACTTATGACAGCACTTAACCATCTTATATACATCAGCAAACAATGTCAGCCAATAGTACCCTGCTCTCAAAATTTTGTTTGTTGTTGACTTCCAAAAGAGGTGACCTCCACAGTCTCCTTGGTGGCAGTCCTCCATGACTTGCTTTTCTTCCTTTTCCACCAAACAATTTAACAAAACTCCACCGGGATCTTTCCAATACACTGTAGAATTAAGAATGCAGAACTTGACAGCCTTCAACTTAAGTGTTCTCGCTTTGTTTCGAGTCATGTCGGGCGGAGGTGACAAATTTTTGAGCACATATACGATATCAGAATACCATGGAGAAAGAGAAAACATTTCAAATATTTGAATTGGCAGTTCTTCATCACTCTCATCATACAAAGGAGCAATCAGATTTATGTCCAAAGCATGCAAGTTTGATTCAGCCATTAGCTTCGCCAATCCCTGTCCTTTCACCAGTTTTGTGGGCTTTATTTCTATGTCATATTCTAGCAAGGCTGCAATCCACTTGCCTCTTCTTCCTTCCAGATCAGCCTGCACTAAAACATCCTTTACAGCAGCGTTAGGAACATAGGCCAGAACGTGAGAACGTAGAATATACACCGGGAAACCTTTCAATGCCTTCACAAGTGAAAGAGCCTGCTTTTCAATGATGTTATACTTTAAAGTTGCATCTCTTATAGCTCTGCTAAAAAATGCAATGGGTCTTTCATGATCCTCTCTCTTATGCAATAATACCGCTTCCATAGTATGCTCCGAAGCAAATGAAAACAATATGAAATCCTGAGTATAGTTCGGGCTCACTAGAACTGGTGCTGAGGAAAGAGCCAATTTGACCAAATTGAAATATTTTACCACCTCTTCCATCCATTTCACTTGGTTGTCCTTCTTAAGCATGTTTTTCATTTCTTTTAGATGCTCCACGAGATTGGATACAAAGCGGCGGAGGAAGTTCATGTTTCCATTAAATGATTGTATCTCCTTTTTATTCTGGGGTAGATCTATTTGCTGAATCGCTTGCACATGTGTCGGGTCAATACGGATGCCATCCTTGGAGATAATGTGTCCGAGTAGTTTTCCTTCTTCCATGGTGAACAAGCTCTTCTTTGGATTCAGCGACAAGCCATATTTTCTACACTTTGGGAAGACAGTTTTAAGATGGTACATGTGCTCTTCATCAGATTTAGAAACATTGTCAAATCGTCCAAATACACCACCAAAAAGACATCCTTCTCGTTTGCAAAAGCCAAGTTCATAGCACGCTGAAATGTGGCACCCACATTCTTCAAACCGAAAGGAATTTTCGCGTAATGAAAGGTCCCCCATGGAGTGGTGAACATTGCCTTGTCTTGGTCATCCTCATGGACAGAAACTTGGTTATATCCGGAATAACCATCAAGCGGTGACATGCGATATGCCCCCACTACTCACTGAAGTATATGGTCCATTTTGGGCAGTGGATAGTTGTCCTTCAATGAGACTTTGTTAAGATTTCTTAAATTGATGCATAAGTGAATTTCCCCTGTCTTTTTCTTTACGGGTACCAAGTTGGAGATCCAATCTGAAAATCTGGTTGGCACAATGATTCCTAATTTGTACAACTTGTTGATCTCCTTTTCAATAGATGGCAGCAACTTTGGATTTAGCCTTCTCAACCTTTGTCTGAATGGCTTTTGATGAGGCTTGATGGGTATAGTGTGTTGAATTATATTGGTGTCATACATCTTTAAGTCGGAATAGTCCCAAGAAAACACATCTGCAAATGAAGATATTAAACTGATATATTTATCCTTGATCTTTGGCAGCAATGCTTTCGATAATTTTACCAATTTAGGATTCGCAGTTGTCCTGATATTGACCTCTTCCACACCCTTCTCCGTTGGCTGCAATGTTGGCTTGTGGGCTACATCATCATGATCGAAGAGTTCTTCTAGAGGTATCAAGCCTTTGGGAATAACGTTATTCTTCAGCTACAACACGTCCATTTCACTGATCTGCATTTCATCTGTACCATTGCCTTTTCCATCATCATTTTCTTCATCAATTGAGGTCTCTTTAAACTTGCCTTTGTTCTGCAGAAAATCATCAATCTCGTCATCATCTTGGAACACTTGCCAATCTCTCTGATTGTCTAGAATGGTTGGACGGTGCTTGACATGGATTTTGAATTTGTTACTAGAGTTCATTGGGATTTTCAAACTACTTGCTACCTTAGCAAGAGCATCGGAAATGCTATTTTGTATGCGAGGCACACATGTCAAGGTCTATTCTGAGAATAATTTTAAAATGTCTAGGACTGCGTTATGGTAGGCCCACATCCTAGGATGCCTTGCTTGATATTCGCCTCTGACCTGCTTGATAACCAATTCGGAGTCACCATATACTGAAATCCTCTTAGCGTTTAACTTTCTTAGAATATTTAGGCCAGCAATCAGAGCTTCATACTCAGCTTCATTATTTGAACATTCAAAAGACAACTTGTAAGAGCATACCTGTACGTTACTAGGGACCTTGTTTGGGTCAGAGAAGGGATTGTGTACCCAAATTCCTATTCCAGCACCATCATTTCCCACTGCTCCATCAAAATCCATGGTCCACAAACCTTCCTCCTCCTCTTGCAAGTGCTGGAAATCTATTTGTTGTGCCTAGTCTGCTTGCTGTCCATTGCTTTTAGCTGATTTCCCAATGGTGTTCTACTGTTCTTGTTCCTCTTTCTTCAAAAATTCTTTGAAATTTTCTGTTATTTCCAAAATATCATCTGCTTCTACCAATTGACTATCTATATCATTTAAACTATCTGAATACAAAACAAAAGACTCTAAATCTGTATGTACATAGTTAATAGGATGATTTATTGGTTTCTCCTTGCTTATGATCATGTACTTCATTTTATGTTCCCGATATAATTTCCTCATTTGTCCAAATACTGGAATCGTTGCATAGGAGAAATCTAGCTGTAGTGTCCCTTTTAGTTTCGCTACCCAAGACCTGGAAAGAAGCATGCCAAACCTTGGAGGAATGTCTGCCACCACAATATCCATCAAAACATTCTTCATGGGGAGCTGATCCAAACTCACAACCAAGTCTTTGATGAGACCTATACATCTCACTCTGCTGGAATCGAATGAATAGAGATCATGATATTGCTGGGTGATGTCCAAACCAAGCTTGTCCATGATTGCCTTGGGCATGAGATTGTGAGAGGCTCCAGAATCGAACATGGCATTATATAAAACAAAATCATGCAACCTCAAACTGATGTAGAAAGGTGGCACCTCGCTGTCATGAGACTCGCCATTTGATGCTGGCCCAAAAATCATTTCAGGTTGATCATCTTCGACATTCACCATGTCAGACATTGGGTCCAAATTTAACATTTTAGATACTTGTCCTTTATAACTGCTGTTCTTCAATATTTCAGTCAAAGGGATGGCTATTTTTAGTTTGGAAATCTCATTCTCTAAATTGAACGCGGGAATCCTCCCCACCTCTTTGACCGGGATTTCTTTCCTCTCCTTTTCTTTCGATGTAACTTGCTGATGTGTTGGTTCTGCTGATGTTGATTTGCTGCTCTCCGTTTCAACCACCTCCTTTCCTTTCCTTTGTGTACCAGCTGGATCATTCTTTGGCGCTTCAACATCCTTCTTCTTCTGAATGGGTCTGACTGGCAGATCGTTGTTTCTAAGTGAGTATCGTTGTTGTTGGGCGGACAAAGCATTCATGTAGCCTCTTTGGTATTCATCTGATTTCTCCTCCAATACGGTGTCGCTTGCTAGAATGAAATCTCCATATTTTTGTGCAGATGAATGCTCTACATACTCCTCCTCTTCAGTGAGATAAGTAGGCAAATTTTCAGGAGTAAAGAGATGATTTTCTTCGCCTATTACATTCTTGTCTTCATATGATTCCAGTCCATGCACAAAATTTTGCTGCAAAGGTGTTTGTACTGATTGTTGTACAATTGGCTCTTGAGCTCGTTGATCTCTCTGTCTTATCCTATACTGTGGTTGTTGCTGGCCACGAATGTTAGGATTTCTAACTTGTGGGTCTGGTTTGTCAAGCTTCACTCTCTCAAGCATCTGCTCTACCTTCCGAAGTAGCTGATCTACCGAGGAAGATTCTTCCTTTACAGTGACCTTCTTTTCTGTTTTTTCTCTAGCCCTCTTGGTCAGCAGATTTGCTTCAACGCTGACTGCTATCTTCTGCATGTCTTCCATTGTAGCCGGTTCTATTTTTCTCAATTGATAGGCCATATCAGCATCAAAACCATCCGGGAACTTCAACATGGCTAGTCCCATAGGTGGCCTTAGATTATCTAGAATTTCATTATACACTGTATTGAATCTAATGCAATAATCTTGGACCAACTCACCAGCGTTTCTCTTGATTTGTTCATATTCGGACAGAATTTGAAGAGGGTTCTTTTTCACTTCCCAGCAATTCAAGAATTGTCTTTGTAGCTCTTCCAAGGTAGTGATACGTGCAACCGGTAAACCTTTGAACCATTTCCTTACTTCACCTGCAAATGTTTGTACAAAAAGTCTCATCGCCACATTTTCAGCATCTATCTCATGAAGTTCATAAAAGTCTACCATTCTGTCCACATGTTGCTGCGCAATAATGCCATTAAGAGTGCCATCAAAGAATGGGATTTTTCTTTGGTAATCAGTGGGCATATCATCTAAAATTTGAGGCAAAACAAGCAGTGCGAAACATGCAGCCATCACTCTTGGTGGATTTGTCCTCGGAGGTGTTGGAGGAGTGTGCACAGTTTGTAAGGGGCTAGCAATGGGAGTTTGACTCTGAGCTATTATGTAGTTATCAATAGACCGGTTATCCCTTTCTGTCTCCAAGTCTACAAGAAACTGTGGATTGTGGACAGTAGAGTCAACCACTCTTTCGGACTTGGTTTCAAACAACGATAATTCAAACTGCTCGTCAAACTCTAGCTCTTCAATATACTCAAAAATGTCTGGGCATGAATGAGATTTGAGCACAGGCAATATAGAGCTAATATAGAGCTTTCTTGATGACGATTTCTTGAAATCAAATTGGGATTTTCGTAGATGAGCGGAGGGTCGGGATCTGGATTAGCTCTGGTGTATCTTCGAGAAGCCACCATGCTATTGAGAAAAATCAAAGGACACAACCTATTTTACATCAGCCTATCAAATCCTAAACTTATCATCCAGAAGCTTAGAATTATTAAGAAGCAAGAGGATTTTATTCCTCCCCAGTGGAGTCGCCACTATGTTAGCACCTAAATCTGCCTTAGGCTGAAGGAAGGAAAAATTCAAGGTAACCACAAACCACGCTCAGTTTGGTAGCTAGCCCTACTAGAACAGGAGAGGGCTCTCTCCGAGTCACACTCAGTAGATAGGTAAATGAAAAGGCCTGAGATGACTTTCAATGAACTATTTATCTTAGGCTAGGAAGTGAAAATGGATACAAGAAATGATTTTTATAAATGACTGTGTTTCTGGGATGTTATGGGACTAGTGGACCTCAATGAACAGAGAACTTAATACAAAGGCACGAATTATTTCGTGAGGCAAGGTAGGTGGAAAGCCTAGCAATTTAGTTTTAAGATAGCGCGGAATGGAGAGATTGATTAAGAGGGTGAAAAGGGCATGGACAACATGAATCCTTTTCAATATAAGAATGAACACTGAACATGAAATTTTCCCACAGGCAGAGCAATAAAATTGAATTCTACCTTAGCTAACTTAGAAAATTTCAATGGAAATGAATATGAAATGAGCTATGAAACATCACAAGATACATATGAAACATAAGAGACACATTTCCTACACTCACAACCACATGAATCTCATGAAACAGAGCCACTGCCTTTCATTAATCCTCTGTAAAAAATATACAATGCAGAAACATAGTTTCTTTCCCACAGTCTCATAGAAGTTATAAGCCAACCAACCATTATCAAATGGTTTGCATACAATATATAGAATGTGCTAGGAAGATATAGAATGCCTAAGGGTTGGGTAGTTACTTGAATCATTACAAACTAAAGGTGGAGAGCCAAACAGTAGCTACAAGTGCAGCGCCACAAACATGACAAATGGCTTGGTGGCCCTTTGCCTTCCTTTTCCACTTGGATAACTGACCATCTGGAGTGAAAATACTTATAAAACCACCTTAGGTGCAGAAAAAATGAAGTGCATATGAGTGGGCCCACTTACAAAAAGTCGGGAAGCGAAATTTCGCGAAATGGAGGCATTCTGGCCTTTTTTCCTATATGCGTCGTGCCCCATTCATGTATGCGTCGCACCACTTTGAGGCCAGTTTTGAGGCACTTTCTGGAGTCCAAAATGTGCCCAAGTGGGCTCGTTGGAAATCCCATCCTATCTACTTTCCAACCCAAGTGGAATTTTTGAATTTTGAGCTCATTTGCCCCTCAAACGCTTCATTCTCCCAGGACTACTTCCTGTGTGTCAAAATAGGGGCAGTGAGGCCATTTTTGAGTGTATTTTTCCCTTTTGGTGGCCAAGATATTCTCCAAATTTCTTGCTCCCAGTGCCAGTAATTTTTATTTTGCATGCCGAATCCAAAAATGCAAACCATTTCTCATTTCGAGCTCTCAATCTTACGTGTCGCGCCGGTGGCGCGATGCGTATAGAGGAAAAACCTATTTTTGTGCCAAAAATTTGTCATGTGACCAAAATTTTCCCAAATTCTTTGAAACTTGGGCTGGAGGTCCTCTATGAAGTGCTATGTTGTGCCAATGAAGCTTCAACCAAGATTCAAAGCCGATCTTTCTCTTTTGCCTTTTTTTCTTCCTTTGTTGCTTCGCTCAATTTAGCCTTCAAGTTCCTTATTCGGGCCTTTGCGCTCATGTTTTGTGCCCTGTAATGACAAGCCATCCTCCTCAGTATGGTTGTGTCCCTGTTTTCCTTCTCCAGCTTTTTCTGCAAGTGTAGATTGACCCGATCCAACCAAGACTCATGGTCGTTGTTGATGTCTTGCTCCAAGGTAGTGAGCTCGATCCTTCTCTGTTGGACAGCTCGTCGATTTTCACGAATACTTTGCAGCTCCATGATCGTCTGTTGGAACTCAAGCTATTTGTTTCTCTGCTCCAGATACTTGATGACCCATCTATCCCTCTCAAAATTCAGTATCAAGTCTTTGATCTCTGTGTCCTGCTCCTGAATGGTCATCCTAATTTTGGCATTTTCTGCCTCTGTCTCTTCATCCAGAATGACGATGACATCGGTCTCTTGTGCACCTGATGGCCCCTCATCATGCACGGGCTCCTTGCCCTTGTCCAATACCTCGAAAGCGAGGCCCCTTCCACCCCGGGTGGAGATAACACTGGCTTTACTGCTGCAAACAAGTTCCTACTCCCTTTCTGATATGTCACCAAAAATGGCACGATCGTGGTCTCATGGAGCTCATGCTGATAAGAAGGACCACCGAACTCCTGCTCAGGCTCTGATAGTACCTGTGGTGTGATGAAGAAGTCACGGGAGATGAAGTCCTCCCAAGCAATGCCCTGCAATCCCAACTGATGATCTACCAAAATCTGAATGAGAGCAAAGTGATAGACACTATTAAGCTGCTGCTGAGGGGTCTTATGCAGCATGAAGGTGTTCATCCTCTCTATATTCCTGCATATGAAAAATTGGAGGTTCATCATCCTCACCCTAGTAAAGTGCATGAGCAAGCGGATATGATAGGCATATAGTCTAGAGAACCTCCCCTCACAGCTGAAGTATTTCATGATCAATCTCATGAGCAGAGTATACTCATTCTTCAAGTAACTGAAGGGAAATACTCTTGTGAGCTCATTCAAGAATCTGGTTTTGTTGTAAGCCTCGTAGAGTTGCCTTTCCACCTTCTTCTTCTTATGCCACTGCTCCCCAACATTTGGTATACCTGTCGCTAGTGATATAGTTTTGGGTGTCAATGTGAAAGTGACCCCGGCCAAGGTAGACTGACCTCCATGTAGATGAAGCACAAATAAACGGGCCGACTCATGATGAACTCTGACATTTATCACCCTTTGACAAAATTCAAAACATGATAAGTACTAGAAGGATGACATGGTAAGAGGGCATGCTTGTAACTCGGTGAGGGTAGTGGGTTCATCCCTGACATGTTTTCCACTCTTGTGGTGTCTCCTGGGAGCCTGCTCTTTTGAGGATGAGTCACTTTATGTCTCCCTCTCATACTCGGACGAATGCTATGATGACATGACTACAATTTGGGTTGTAACTAGGTTGCCCCTTTGATGATGGCGTGAGGCTGGGTGCCTTTGTAGTATCTGTTACCAAGGGGAACAATGAAAGAAGGATTGTTAGGAAGGGAGTGATGAAATGGGAATAGGGGTTATAGGGAGAAATTTGTTAGGGATGTGGGAGGAGTTTGGGATTTTTTATGGGGTAGGGCTTTGGGATTTTAATTGAGCAATAGGAGGAGGGGAAAGGGAATATGAGTTTGGTAGTGTTAGGGTAGTGATAATGGGAAAAATGGCATAGGGGAACAAGGCAAAAAGATAAGGAAGGGAAAAGGGGACCTTGGCATCAACAATACAATTGCACAACCCTAGCAAAATGGTCTCTTGGTGTCTTTATATGGTTGCTTTAAGAGTTTTGTTTCATTTCAATCATTGGGCATAAAAACCACCATATCTTTAACCAATTTGATGAACAAGTGGGTTAATAGAGCCTACCTTGCAAATTTATGTGTTTCACAAAAGAATTTGAGTGAATTTGGCACGTTCTGGGCAATTTGCCTGTGTGCACTGCACCCTGGGTATGCGTCGTGCCCTGTGTGTGCGCCACACCCCTGCCTATGTGTGCCATGCCCTGCGTGTGTGCGCTGCGCCCTGAAAACTAACTCCAACTTGCTCCAAACGCTCACCAACGCACTCCAATCACTTTGCAATGTCTCCCACAGGTTTTGATTTGCA
Source organism: Pinus taeda (assembly GCA_000404065.3). Classification (NCBI taxonomy): domain Eukaryota; kingdom Viridiplantae; phylum Streptophyta; class Pinopsida; order Pinales; family Pinaceae; genus Pinus; species Pinus taeda. The sequence continues at coordinate 37,595 of APFE030426016.1, forward strand.
CAATGCCTCTGATTTTGGTGGAAAACTTGTATATAAAGCCTTGGGACAGATGGGTTTGACTTTTGCCTCTTCAAAAACCCATTTTTCTAATGTTTGAGTTTTGCACTTTTTCACTCACTTTAAAACACACTGATTTTCACTTTCCCTTTGAAATTTTAGCTCGAATGATGCAATTTTCGGCACTCTTTGTGGGGGTTGCAAGATAGCAGATGTGGCCATAGAAAACATGACTGCATCTGAAAAAATCACTTGATGACTTTTTTTTGAAAAATTTGCCTTAAATGGCATTATTTGACTTTTCTTCAAAACAGAGTTTTGAAGAAGAGTCGGAGTCTATCCATATGACGATGAAGCTTTCTGAACCATAACTGCGCAAGGGCCTCACTCTGGCCTGCATGGCTCTACTGGACATGTTTCAAGTACCCAATTGATGAATTCCTAGACCTAGACCTCGAAATGAGCTTTGTCCTTTAAAGGACCAGACCTTGACTGTCATGGACTTTGATGATTATTGACAGAAGACCTGAGCCAGCAGGATCCAGACATGAGAGTATAATGACCTTCTTTGTCAGATTATGGCATCCCCCTAGTGGAATGCAACTGGGAGAATGGAGCAGGAAACCTAATCATGAAATGCATAAAGAGTTTTGATCTCTGACGGAGGACTGACCAGATCGACTCTAACACCTTAGACCATGAAATTTTGGAAGAAAAGAGGAGGTGTGTTCTTCATGTGCACACTACCAGCAATATCTTGAATGGGAAATCCGAGAGGATCTTCCTCAATTTCATCATATCCATCCATTTCTTCTACATTCTTTTCCATCTTCTTCTTCTACCTGCAAAATTGAATGGCGATATGGATCTTACTGCACGATGTGATCAAATGGAAGGGGTGGGTTGGTGTTGGAGATTTATTTTTTTATGATTGAATGAAAACTATAATGCAATGCAATTTTCTACTTTTGAAATTAAATATGCCCAATGCAATTTTTTTTTTTTGCAAAAATTAAAAGGAAATGAATCAACTAGCGAAGAAAACAATGCATACTTTGACACCTCCCAAGCAAAGGTGCCAAAAAGTGATAAGCCTCAGTATTGCAACACAAATGCTGCAACTCCCAAGGCTACCAATTTTAATTATCAACTGGGTTCATACAAACTTAAGAGGTATCGGCACTATATGTGCAGCATACAATGTGTCCTTCCTTTGCTATCATCATTTAATGGAGTGCATGTACTAAAGTAAAATCCTAAACTAATTGTAGATAATGAAATGTTCGAAATGGAACCTTAACCTATTGCAAGAAAGAAAGTACAAGAAAAGAGAATGAAATCAAATGCTAAAACATACCATTTTCTAACTAACTACTAAGAGGCTTTACTTCAAAAGAATTCTAAGTTAACATGTATGCAATCCTACTATCCTAAGCATGCAGATTCAACCCATGAAACCTTCTACTGCTCTACATGTAAATGAATAAAATAAATTTGTTTTTCTTTTTATCTTTTTTCATGTGAGAGTATGAAAGCTAATATCTTTTGGTGATGTGGTAGGTGGCTTGGAGATCGTAGTGAATGCTCAGAAGGTTTGGAGACAAGTAGGGACCCTTTACTAGCTTCCTAGGGCCTTTTTCCTCAATTCGTCCTGAAAACAGGCTTTCCTACAGGATGCTACAGTGATTTCCTACAAGGTCACCTGATTTGCTGCACGATGTACAGATTTACTATAATTCATAGAATGACCAAGAAAATCATGTCCAAATTGGATGGCACAATTTTTTTTATTAATTAGGATGCCTTAGGTCCCCATTCCAAGTGGAATCACTCAAAAAGACCTATGTTAACCCATGCAAAAAAAATAAAAAACATTACTAGTCAAAAATCTAGAAATTCGAGAACTAGTGAGCTAGTAAATCTAAAAAATGCCTAACCAAATCAAGTGCAAATGAAATGGGGTAATTTTTGTTATCAACTAGAATTTTTTTTTGATCTAATGCAAGTGTAATAAATTCAAATGAAGTTCATTAGCATGCTTTAAAAAATAACAAAAATGTATTGTTCTTTGCTAAAAATAAGGTCCAACAATCTAGATTTGGGAATAAGAAGACTAATCCAAGAAACTCAATGGTTATTATGAACTTCCAAAGATTTTCCAAGGATGAAATAATGCTTGTGATCTTGAAAAAGAACTTACATAATCCATTTAACTCAATCCTACAACAAGAAATTATTAATCCTAAATGCAAAAATAGAAAGACATAAAAACTAGAGATGTATGTGAATAAGAAATGAATATAAGGAAAGAAAATGATAGAAAAGGCCTCTGAGGCTCCTACGATGGCCAGTCCCAAGGAAAAGCATAGACCTATGGAGGAGAACAAGATTTAGAATCTGAACATGACACTAATATTCATTATTTTCATCAATGGAATTACATCCCTGCAAGAAAATACAATGGAGCTGCAAAAATACAAGCTCTCTATATAATAACACTAATGAAAGTGTCTCTCTAGAGACAAATTCGACTTGGTACTTATACAAAATGATTAGTAATCATTCCCCATTAAGGAAGGAAGCTTTCCCCACCAAAATCCTTTGATTAGTGGATCTAGTCCCCAATACCAGGAATTTGCATTAAATGGCAGGGAACACATTCTTAGATTTTCATAATCATTCCCTAGAGGCAAATTCGACTTGATACTTATACAAAATTATTAAGAATCATTCCCCGTGAATGGAGGAAGCTTTCCCCACCGAAATCCCTTGATTAGTGGATCTTCTCCCTTGATTAGTGGAACACAGTCCTACATTTTCTCAATCATTAGAGTTCCACAATTTGTGCCATAATTCCATAATATCTTGTTGAATTTATTATTTATTATTGATCCTCCAGTAGTAGAGAACAAGTCCCTAAATTATCTCCTCCTCCAACTCTTCATAATCTACCCAATATTCTCATAATATTCCACAAAAATAAATAATATTAGGCACAAATATTCAATTATTCATAAACCTTCCTAATGAACATATTAAAGTTAAAAATAAATTATCTAATGCAAAAAGGGAGGTTTAATGTGCTGAAAGATGGTCATAGGCCTTAATTTATGTTCTAAATTAGACGCACGAGCCTTAATTTATGTCTAATTTAGAGGCACATCATATGGCTCTTGATATGCTTGATTTATTGATGAATGGTTAATGAATGCATGAGCTAACAAATGTTATTGCAGCTATTATGGGAGGGAATTATACCATCTTGATGATTCTCATATAAGTATCAGACCCCTATGTTTAGAGATGCACTCATGACCTATATCTTGAGCCTCATCAGTGGGTAATTATATGGGCCTTAATTCACCTCCTTACTTAGTCAAACCAACTTTTCTCACAACTTATTGCATACTTTCGATTATATTGTGTTTATGAGATGAGTTAGAGTTGTATATTTTGCTTTGTGGTCTAATGTGCATTTAATGCAGGATTAAAGGATAAAAATAAGGAATTTTAGCAATGACCTTGGTCAAAAATCAAATGGGACAAGGGAGAGGAATTACAGGAGGGAAATCCTCCTCATTTACTACCCCTCCATTCGAATATTCTTCCATCAGTTTGGAGAGTAAACAACCAAATCATGAGGACTAGAAGGCAACTGAGCAAGTGGAAGTCAAAGCACCAGTATATCTCGAGTTTGGGAGTCGAGCCTCCCTAATTTTAAGGAAGTCATTGGAGGCTTCATTCGTATAAGTAGAGAGATCTATGACCCCAGTAGGATTCAGATTTTTTATTGTAAAGCTCTACTTTATTTTCAAGCTGCAAGACTTGTGACAGTTTTTGATGTAATCTGTTATGTTGATAATAAGAATGAGTTTTGTTTTGAGCCAACACTAGGTTAACTTAGAGGGCTAAATCTCTTGGGTTAGGGCTCAACCCTAGTAGCTAAGGATCCTCTTTATTGTACATGTATGTTAGCATAGATTCATGATTTAATCGTTCATTTGCTTAAGTAGTTGCATTTCCATTACAACAGGGTAGCGCATAGATTCATGGTTTAATCATTCATTTGCTTAAGTAGTTGCATTTCAATTACAACAGTGAAGCATAAATTGGTTTTGTTTTGGTTTTCTTCCATTTGTGCCTTTTCTTTCAATTATCAGGCTTTCCAGGAGTTCTTGCATGAAGTTTGTTGTCTTGATTCAGTACGAGGTTCGTTTCATTGTCATCTTTTTCCATCACTTTTTGCTCATATGCTCGTTTCCTTCAGCACGAAATGCTTAAGTGGCAGCTAATAAAATATGTCTTGATTAGATTATACCCGTAGATTTCCTTACCATCCAATCCACAACAAACCTAACCAATCGTCGTCCAATTCATTTCAACACTTGACTTTATGCGCTTCAAATCTCCACCATCGATCTGTCTAGCTTGGTCCAATGGCTATCGTGAATCCTTCCACCTACTTTATGCACTCCAGAACTCCACTGTCTATTTGTCACACCCTCGATCCAATGGCTATCACATCACTCGATTTCCAACTAGCTTGACTAATCTCCACCGTTGATCAATCTCGCATGATCCAACAATTATCACGCAATCTCGCGTGAATTCTTACATGGTCGATATCTGCCCAAGAGCATGCGAGAAAATTGGTTTTCCCGTGCTACATGTCACTCACTTAGGATAATTGAGTGAAAATTAGAAATACAGCTTACATATTTGAGGGCGCATGAGAAACTTCTTACCACCTACGAAAATCGGCTCCCTCATTCTGCACGTTTTTCTAGCGATAAGATCTTCTTCGCTCATCCTCCATTAACCCTATCCATCCATCTATTCACTCAATCTCACGTGATAAGATCTCCACCACTCATCCTTTGTTAATCCTGTTCGTCCATCTATTAACTTAATCTCTCATGATAACATCTCCGTCGCTCATCTTCCGTTAACCTTGTCCATCCATCTTTTCACTCAATCTCATGCGATAAGATCTCCGCCACTCATCTTCAGTTAATCCTTTTTGTCCATCCATTGACATAATCTCCTGTGATAAGATCTCTTCCGCTCATCTTTCACTAATATTGTTCCTAATTGATCCAATAGTTCCTGTGTACTACTGCTTAATTACGTCCTCCTTCCACTGATTTTGATCTTCGCTTCCTCTTCCGCTTAACTCCTTGCAAGCTTGATTTTACCAAAAAAACCAAAAACGCGAAAACAGATTTAGTTTATTTTCCTCGCTTACACATTAGTTTGGTTTAATGCTCTTTACTTTTGTAACTTAGATAGAAACATTAGGTTAGTGTTGATTTAGCAATTGTGCTTATTATAGATGTTTAATTGGTTAATTAGGATATGGTGTGATTTAGCATTACATGTTATTTTCTTCATTACTGCAGTAGAGTAGTTGTTTTAGAATAGATTGTCTCTTCTTCTATCAAAGAATCAAGTTTACTCTGACTCTATAGAAGTCTGGCTAGGAACCCTTGGGGTCTCTGACCAAATGAACAAGTGAAAATAGGCAGGACCTTCACTTCTACTTGTCCATATAACAATGTCGCCTCCAAGTTTGTACAAACCTTGAGTTGATAAGTAAAACTGGTAGTCGAGGAGTTGCACTATCCTTGTTGTAATACTGGAATTGCTACAATACTAGCGCTCATCACTTTTTTTGTGTCATTGCCAGAAAGGTGTTAGAGTAGAATGTGAGTACTGCTTTCTTTTCTTCTATTTCTAGTCTTCAATTTTCTTCCATTAGTTTATTTCTGCAAAATTAATCTAGTAGCTTCCTTTCTTTCAGTTGTCATTTTCTGTTTTCCCTTCCATTTTGCAAGTAGAATTTCAATTCAGCAAGTAACTTTTCTTTCTATTAGTAGTTTTCATTCAATCAACAATTTCATTTCTGCGAAGTACTTTCCAGCTTAAACAAATCTTACAAGAACCAACCCAAAAAAGTTTCCTTTCATGCCTCGTAGGAGTAGGGAAAATTTAGGGAAATTCTTTCCAAATACCCCCACTGCATCCAACAGCCAACCTTCTCTCTTCTTCAGTGGTCGTGAACTGGAGGAAACTTTAGGTGAGAAAACTGACATATTTGAAGAAGCTACAGGGGAATAAGAAGAAGAGGAACCCATTCCTACTAAACCAATGGCTAAAAACCGAAATGACAGAGGAAATAGCTAGAGAATTGAGGGTGCCTTCCCCATCAGGGAAACCAACGGGGACACTAAGATGAAGAATATAAGCCCATCTGCTTTACCTCATTTCCATGGCCTGACCACAGATGACCCTGAGACTTTCCTATTTGAGTTTTTTGTTATATCCTGAAACTATGACTATACAGATGATGAGCAAAAGTTAAAATTGTTTCCATCTACCCTCAAGGATGCAGCATTGTGTTGGTTCATGGGTTTACCTGGAGATAGCATCACAACTTGGGCTAAGATGAAGCAAGCTTTTAACAACAAATATAGGGACTACTGTAGGTCAAAGGATACTAAAGAAGAGATTTTTAGGATGACGATGGGCATGGATGAATCCTTATAGGACTACGAAGAAATATCCTAGCTCATTTACAAAAGGGCCAGGTGCACACTTGACCCCGTGTCACTAAAGTTGGTCCTACTAAGAGGAGTAAGGGAAGATCTTCTAGATACCTTACATTTGTTAGCAGGAAAAGATATATACCAATTACCCTATAAGGATATCAAGACTGTCTTTAGAAACCATTCTAGGGCATCCAAGAAAAAGGGCAGGAGTAGTCAACCTATGGCCAGTACATCATCTTCCAACACATCCATCAAGGGTGAAATTGGAAATATGCTGGAAGATTTCAAAAGTGAGATGCTACAAACCGTTTCCTTGCAATTGGACACCATGAATATCAAAAGGAAGCAAGAGGAATCAGAGAGAACCTTGGCCAACTCTTGTCCTAGATGCACTTGGAGGCATCCCAGAAATGAATGTCCATTGAACTGCATTGAGATCTGCTCAGTCTGTGAAGAAAACCACTCGACAAACAAGTTCCCTTCTTTACCCGAACTCAAAGTTGTATATCAAGGAGCTAAAGGGGTCACTGAGTAGCTTTACTACATCAACCAAAGGAGGCCTCCTGGGCCTAGACCATACTAGTAGGGTATGCAAGGGTCATCCCATGCATATTACCACTTGAACCAAACCGCTTCTATACCTTCTTGGGGACCCCCTACTCATCCTTCCTGGTCTACACCCCCTCCTTGGTCCTATGCATCTCAATATCTTTCTTAGCCAGCCAGCCAGCCAGTCATTTAAACCTTACATACTGCCACAACCTCAGTGGAGTACCCCACACCAGGGGTGGAGGCCCTAATACAACAATGCTCTAGATCTATTTCCTCCACTACCTACCCAACCACAACTCCTACACTTTGCTCCACCCCTGAAAAACCTATGTGTAAATATTCCCCTTCTCCAGGAAATAAAAGATGTTCCCATTTACAATAAGTTGATTAAGGAGAAATGCTTCAATCATCTAGGAAGAAGAAAAAGGGATGCTATTACCATTAATGTCATTGGGAAACTGTCTAACTTAATGTTGTGGCAGGTAATATTTCCAAAATATTTGGACCCTAGAAGCCCTGTAGTAGATGTGCACATCAATGGAACCATTGTCCCACACACTCTAATTGGTCTTGGGGCTGCCATTAATGTGATGACCAAGGACACCATGCTCAAGCCCAACCTCCAAGGGTCATTGAGGGAGACCACAATAATTCTGCAACTTGCAGACCATTCCACAGTCACCCCTGAGGGAATTGTGGAGGATGTGATGGTCTCCATTGACTCCTGGGAATACTCTGCAAATTTTCTAGTTATCCAGCCTAAGGCTAAGCTTACTGGTTACCCTCTCATACTTGGGAGGCCATGGCTGGCCACAACTGATACTTACATTAGCTATAGAGCTAGGAATATGACCATCAAGAATGGGCATATGTCCAAACAGTTAGTCTTATACCCTCCTACTCAACCTTCTCTAGAGAATGATTTACCTTTATGGTTGGAGGAGGAGGAAGAAGATGAGGTTTATTCAGCCCAACTTTATGCTTTGGAAGCAACCATAGGAGGAGGACCACAAGATGTGGATGACTTAATTGAGCACCTCCTCCAAAGTCCAACTCCTAGTTCATTACCATTAGAGGAAGAAGTAAGGGAAATATAGAAAAATCATCTAATTGACTTATGCTTCGCCAATTCCAACCCACTCCATGTCAAAACCATAGAATTTGGCCCAAAGAAAACTTTGAAAATTAATCCATCTCCTTTTTCTCTTGAAGAGGAAATGCTATGCAACATGTTGAGAGAAAACCTAGAAGCCTTCGTTTGGAGTTACAAGGAAATGAAGGGAGTACACTGCTCAGTGTGTACTCGCCACATATACATCAAACAAGGTTGCAAGCCAGTCCAACAACCACAAAGGAGGATGAATCCATATCTTAAGGATATAGTCAAAGAAGAACTACAAAAACTGTTAGATGCAGGATTCATTTACCCTATCTTCGAAAGTGAGCGGGTCTCTCCTTTAGTGTTAGTTCCCAACAAAAATGGTAAGTGAAGGATTTGTGTCAATTATAGGGAGTTGAAAAAAGCAACAAACAAGGATCATTTTTCCCTACCCTTCATTAACCAAGTGCTAGATGGCCTAGCAGGGAAGAAGTTGTTCTCTTTCCTAGATGGATTCAGTGGGTACAACCAAATCCAAATCTATCTAGAAGACTAAGATGAGACCACATTCACCTATCCTTGGGGTACTTTTGCCTATAAGGTCCTTCCTTTTGGCCTATGCAATGATCCTGCCACTTTCTAGAGAGTAATCTTGAGTATTTTTACCGAATTAGTACATGATGGAGTGGAAATCTGTATGGATGATTTTACACCTTATGGTTGTGATTTTCAAGAAGTCCTGACTAACCTAGGCAAAATATTGCACAAATGCATTGAAATGAACCTATCTCTCAGTCCAGAAAAATGTGAATTCTTAATGACTGAAGGGATTGTGCTAGGTCATTCAATATCTCAGCAAGGACTGCAGATGGACCCAAACAAAATAGCAATCATCCAAAGGGTCCCACCTCCTCAAAAGCAAAGGGATGTTAGGAGTTTCTTGGCATTAGCTGGATACTACCAGAGGTTCATAAAGGACTTCAGCAAGTTGGCCTCTCCTTTATTTGGGTTCTTGGCCAAAGACTCTGAGTTTATATGGTCAAAAAGCTGTCAAGAGGCCTTAGACATTTTAAAGGGTAAGTTAACCACTGCACCAATTCTTCGAGGCCCAAACTGGGCCCTCCCTCTTCATATTCATGTTGATGCCTCACACAAAACCATAGGAGAAACCTTAGGTCAGGTAGAGGAGAAATTTCCCTATGCCATATATTTTATTAGTTAAAACCTGTCAAAGGATGAGCTAAATTATACTGTGACTGAAAAGGAACTCCTGGCTGTTGTGCATTCATTAAACAAATTTAGGCATTAAATTTCAGGCTACCAAACATTTGTGCATAATTACCATGCTGCAATCAAATATTTAATGAGCAAACCAGATGTAAATGCTAGAAGTATAAGATGGTTGCTTTTATTACAGCAGTTTGATCTAACTATTGTTGATAATCCTGATAAGGAAAATGTTGTTGCAGACTTTATATCTAGGATGAATGTGCCTGCAAGTGAAGAAGGAATGGTGGATGACCAGTTACTAGATGAGCATTTGTTTGCTATTTCAGTTCTCTCCCCATGGTTTGTTGATATAGGAAACTATTTGGTATCAACACAGTTCCCACCAAACTTGCCCTCCAAAGAAAAGAGCAAGATAGTCAAGGAAAGAACCCCCTTCACCTGGATTTGGGGCAATCTTTTCAAACTTGGCCCAGATCAAATATTGAGAAGGTGTATAAGGGAAGAGGAATTTTTTGACATCCTTATGACCTGTCATGATGGGCCTTGTGGAGGTCACTTTGCAGCAAAGAGGACAACATTCAAAGTGTTACAAGAGGGATATTATTGGCCCACTCTTCATCAAGATCTAAAGAAGTACATTAGTCAGTGTGATCAGTGCTAGAGGATGGGAAAGCCTACACTAAAAGATGAAATTCCCCTACAACCTCAAGTGACTTCCAAGCCATTTGACAACTGGGGTATGGACTTCATTGGGCCTATCAACCCTCCTTCAAAGCAAAAACAATACATTATTGAGTGCACTGATTATTTGACTAAGTGGGCTGAAACCAAGGGGATTAAAGCAACAACAAAAGAGAAGGTGGCTAAGTTCCTAAGTGAGAATGTATTCTACAAATTTAGGTACCCTAGAGAGCTAGTCATAGACCAAGCCAGCCCAATTACCTCCAACATGATTGAAGAATTGCTCAGCCATCACAAAATCAAGCATAGGACCTCCACTCCTTATCATCCACAAGCTAATGGGCATGTGGAGGCGACCAACAAGGCACTATAGAGCATCTTGACCAAGGTAGTAAGTAGAAACAAGAAGGATTGGGTAGAGAGACTAGTTGAGGCCACGTGGGCCTATAATACAACATGGAATACCATCACTAGAATTACACCCTATGAGTTGGTCTATGGGAAAAAGGATTTGTTGTCCATTGAGCTTGAATATAACACATTGAGGATGGTAGCCCAATTAGATTTGGATCTCACTCATGCACAAAAAGAAATATTGTTCCATTTAAATGGCTTGGATGAATTCAGAATTTAGGCCCTCCTACATACAGAGATAGTTCAACTTCAGAGGAAGATTTGGCATGATAAACATATTAAGGAGAAGCAATTTCAAGAGGGTGATTGGGAGTTGTTATATGATTCGAGGTATAAATACTTCAAGGGAAAGCTAAGGACAATATGGCTCGGACCTTATGTGGTGGAAAGAGGCCATGATAATGGTTTAGTGCAAATCAAAACTAGAGATGAAGAAGTCATTCCATTGCTTGTTAATGGACACCGATCGAAAATGTACAAGACGCTTTTATCAAAATAAGATTTCATTGACAATATCAATAATACAGTGATAATAGTGGAGAAAGTTCTAGCTTCTCCCTCATCAAGTCACTGAGAAAAGAAAAAAAAAGAAAAAAAAGAATAAGGATTCAAGTGAAAACCTCCATGAGGCACTTGAGTCCCATCTTTGGGTTAAAAACCTCGAAAGGCATCCCAATGATGAAAAAAATGAAAAAAAAAGGAATAAGAATATTCTTGGGTGAAAACCTTCCTTGAGGTGCCCAGGGTGACATCTAGGGTGAAAACCTCCTTGACGAAGTCTAGGTGTTTTTTTTTTTTTAAAAGGAAAAAAAAAATGGAGAAAAAATACATAATTGTTATTTGGAGGTAGGCGAGAAAGACAATCAAGGAGCAAAGAGAAGATCCAGAGGGAACCCTGCCTCACATATATTCATCTCCTCCACTCCTTAACATGCATCTCTCCATCAATTCCATTGCTTTTTCACTTCATTTCTTTAATTCAAGCGAAGACTATGTTTTCTATAGGATCCCCTGTATTCCTACAGGATACCCTGAAAACCTACAGGAAGCAATCCGAGGGAGAATAGTAGGTTGGTTAGGTCCTATAGTAGCCTATCCCATAGAATATCAATCATCAGATACATGGATTCACTAAGATGACCCAGACAACAGACAACAAATAGTAGACAACAGCCAGCAAAGGAGGAAGAAGAATGACCATGCAACAAATAAACAACGCAACACATCTGATCTTTGACAATTGCAACATGGCATCGATACCACATGTAAGTATCCTACTCACTCACTCATATGCATCATTTGATAAAAAGTTGTAAAGGTTGTGAGGTAGTTTCTTTATAAGTGAAAAGGTGGCTGGTTAACTTGCCACCTTCGTTCAGTCATCACATACAAAACTGGGTGTCCTCTCACACGTGGCCACAGTGAACTCAAAGATAGAGGAGGAGTAGAAGAAGAAGTGGTTAACTACGAATCTATGAGGTGGGAACTGATTACAAGGAGTTGGAAAAAACATCATTTGCATGCATTCATGCATTCCACCTCCTTGAAACTCCCTCACTCAAGTCGCTCTCATAACTCTTGCCACCCATCGGAAGCAAGGATCCATTGTTCTACAAGAGAATTTCTATAGGAGCATGCACAGGAATTTCTACAGAAACAGTCTACAGGAGCAGTCTACAGGATACACAAAGGTAGTCTACAGGAAAGGCAGAGAGGGTTTCAAGTTGGAATATCACGAGAATTATCCACTGTCACCATTCTAAAGAGGTAGGATCTAAAAATTCATGCCCATTTACAAGAAAATGAACTAGAAATTCTCTAAAAAAGCTAGTGCATATAACAGGTGTGGGAGGTGAATTACCTACACATGAAACTCTGTTTTCTCCTGAATTTAAAATTCTTGTGTCAAACCTCTCATTTCCTCCTCAAGCCTCACAAGCAAGATGATAGGGGGGTTTAATAGGAGAGAAACCATAAACATTTTGAGGATACATCAACACCCCCAAGTGCTTTAAATCTTAATAAAACACTAATGGATGAGATTTCTCAAAAATTTCACAGGGTATGATGATGAGGTGGCTCAAGAATTTTCTCATTTCCTCACTCCACACAGTAGAATCCATGCCATTGTTATAGTTAGAGGGCTCAATATAGATCTCACCCCAGAGCTCATCAATAGGGTGTCCCCCAAGAATTCCATGGAGAAAAGAAGACAAAGCAGACAGCTAGGTGGGAAAAAGGAAATTCTTTTTAGAAGGTGAAAAACCCATAGAGGATTAAAAATGGAGCAAGGAGCGGCATTTTTCCATACCCATGGAGTGAGGTAGGTTAACAACTCATAAAATATATCTCATGTGAGGGTAGATAGACTGTTGTTTATGGCTACCATTTTAGGATGCTTGAAGAATTAAAATTTGGGGTAGAAACACCAGTTCACCAAAGACTCAACATACCCTATTTCTTGATGCAATCACTCATAGACTCCAGCAAAAAAGAAAAGGAAGGAAATTCCCAACAATTGGCTCACCATGGGTTGATCAGGATCCTCATTGTGGATTCCCTCCAAAACCTCAAGATCCCTATACCATGGTCAGTCCTAAAAGACTTACTAGTAAAGGATGACATCAAAACCCTCACCTATATTGTTATTCCTTCTGTCAGTGAGGTGGAGGAAAAACAAAAACAAGAGTATACAGAGCTATATGGGGATGAGATGGATGAACCATGAGGAGTCAAGGGCTGCAGAGTTGAAAATAATATTGGCAAGAGAGAAAAATTAACCTCTTTTCATCAGAGCTGAACAATCAAATCCCATGACCCTAATCAACAACCATAATCTAATTGCAAATGATACTTATTTGGGACCTAGATATCTTACTCCCCAAGGGAAATAAATTTCTTACTTTGAGGATATGTTTAGGCTACTAGGAGATGATAATATACATGCTTTCTCAAGGAGATGGAACACACTACCACACAACTTGAAAATCAGAGAATATCACTCCCCTAAAAGGTTGAGAGAGTCACTCAATAGGACACCTATGTATAAGCAATCAATGCAAAGGTTGAAGGTCAATTGGATAGGCCTAAAACTCAGTCCACCACTACCCCTAAGGATTCTAAAAGGGAGAAAAGAAGAAGAGGAAAAGAGGTAGTGGGAAGAAGTAGAAAGGAAAGAAGACTTCTATGAACAAAAAGAAGAGACCACAACAAAAGCATGGGATGTCAGAGAGGCTACCAGAGCCATGAAGGACATGGACATTGATTAAGTTGCTCAGAGGATGAGCAACACTTTCAGTAGGGGGTGATGATGAGCCTCATCATTGGGTAATTATATGGGCTTAATTCACCTCCTAGCTTAGTCAAATCAACTATTCTCACAACTTATTGTATACTTTTGATTATATTTTGTTTATGAGATGAGTCAGAGTTGGATATTTTTCTTTGTGGTCTAATGTGCATTTAATGCAGGATTAAAGGATAAAATTAAGGAACTTTAGCAAAGACCTTGGTCAAAACTCGAATGGGACAAGGGAGATGAATTATAGGATGGAAATCCTCCTCATTTACTACCCCTCCATTCAAACATTCCACCATCAGCTCGGAGTGCAAACAACCAAATCATGAGGAGTAGAAGGCAGCCGAGCAAGTGGAAGTCAAAGCATCAGTTTATGTCGAGTTTGGGTTCTGAGCCTCCCTAATTTTAAGGAAGTCGTTGGAGACTTCAGTCATATAAGTAGAGAGGTCTAGGACCTCAGTAGGATTCAGATTTTTTATTGTAAAACTCTACTTTATTTTCGAGCTGCAAGACTTGTGACAGTTTTTTATGTAATCCATTGTGTTGATAATAAGAATGAGTTTTTTTTTGAGCCAACATTGAGTTAACTCAGAGGGATGAAGCTCTTGGGTTAGGGCCCAACGCTAGCAGCTAAGGCTCCTCTTTATTGTACATGTATGTTTGCATAGATTCACGGTTTAATCGTTCATTTACTTAAGTAGCTACATTTCCATTATAATAGGGTAGCACATAGATTCATGGTTTAATCGTTCATTTGCTTAAGTAGCTGCATTTCCATTACAGTAGTGTAGCGCATAGATTCATTGTTTAATCATTCATTTGCTTAAGTAGCTGCATTTCCATTACAGCAGTGTAGCATAGATTTTTTTTGTTTTAGTTTGCTTCCATTTGTGCCTTTTCTTTCAATTAGCAGGTTATCTAGGAGTTCTTGCATGAATTTTGTTGTCTTGATTCAGTACGAGGTTCATTTCATTGTCGTCTTTTTCCATCACTTTTTGCTCATATGCTTATTTCCTTCAACATGAAATGCTTAAGTAGAACCTAATAAAACATGTCTTGATCAAATTATAGCCATAGATTTCCTTACCATCAGATCCACAACAAACCTGACCATTCACTGTCTGATTCATTTCAATGCTTGACTTTATGCACTCCAGATCTCCACCATCAATCTGTCTAGCTCGATCCAACGACTATCATGAATTCTTCCACCTACTTTATGTGCTCCAAATCTCCACCATCGATATGTCGCACCCTCGATCCAACGAATATCGCGTCACCCGATCACCAATTAGCTTGGCCGATCTCCACCATTGATCAATCCCTCATGATCCAACGGTTATCATGCAATCTCGCACGAATCCTTGCACGACCGATATCTGCCCGAGCGCATGTGAGAAAAGTGGTTTTCCTGTGCTACATGTCACTCACTTAGGCTAATCGAGTGAAAATTAGAAATACAGCTTACATATTTGAGGGCACGCGAGAAACTGCTTACCACCTATGAAAACCCGCTCCATCATTCTGCACATTTTTCCCGTGATAAGATCTTCGCTACTCATCCTCCGTTAACCCTGTTCATCCATCTATTCACTCAATATCACGCGATAAGACCTCCGCCGCTCATCCTCCATTAATCTTGTTCGTCCATCTATTAACTTAATCTCCCGTGATAGGATCTCCACCGCTCATCTTCCGTTAACCATGTCCATCAATCTATTCACTCAATCTCATGTGATAAGATCTCCTCTGCTCATCTTCCATTAATCTTGTTCATCCATCCATTCACATAATCTCCTGCGATAATATCTCCGTCGCTCATCTTCCGTTAATACTATTCCTGATTGATCCAATGATTCCTATGTACTGTTGCTTCATTACATCCTCCTTTCACTGATTTCAATCTTCACTTGCTCTTCCACTTGACTCCTTACATGCTTGATTTTACCAAAAAAATAAAAAACGTGCAAACAAATTTAGTTTAGTTTCCTCGCTTACACATTAGTTTGGTTTGATGCTCTTTACTTCTATAACTTAGATAGCACAATTAGGTTAGTGTTGATTTACCAATTCTGCTTAGCATAGTTGTTTAATTAGTTAATTAGGATATGGTGTGATTTAACATTAAATGTTATTTTCTTCGTTACTGCAGTAGAGTAGCTCTCTTAGAATAGATTTTCTCTTCTTCCATCAAAGAATCAAGCTTATTCTGACTTTATAGAAGTCTAGCTTGGAACCCCTGGGGTCTCTCACTAGATGAACAAGTGACAACAGGTAGGACCTTCAATTCTACTTGTGCATATAGCACTGTCACCTCCAAGTTTGTTCGAACCTTAGGTTGATAAGTAAAGCTGGTAGCCCAGGATTTGCAATTTTGTTACTACAATACTGGCACTCATCACTATATATTACATGTTCTCAATATTTTTTACGAAATGACTATCATGGTTAGACCTAGTTAGGTCAAGTTTTGTTCAAATTTTTGTATGAGAGGCTTTGTCTTGATGTCATTTATGCATCTAAAAAGTTACAGTAATTTCTCGACAGTGGTCTGGAGGTTGACCTGAAATTTAGGCATAGAATCTGGGACCGCATGCTCCTAACTGGAAAGTTTGGTTTGCAACCACATGGGTGGCTTCTTGTGGGAACTGTTGAGGGATCAGGGGAAGGAAAAGGTGGTCCATCTTAATGTTTGGCCACTTGGGATGGTTTCTCAGCCTTTGAGTGTCATATACCGCTAAAGAATGCTTTGAAAGGTCATTTTATCGTCAGTAGTTGACCCCACTTCTTTAATGGGACCTAGGAGGTCGGGTCATGTCATAGTATCCCTCATCTCATGTCTACCTGGTAGATCGGTGAAAGTGGGTAAATGTGGGAGGGGTGCTTACAAATTGGTATCAAAGCATGGTCCAAACACTTGGGTTGGATGGGCAGAATGTGTTTGTCATGCATGCATGTTAGTTGTTTATGTGGTTGTTGTGCATGCATTGTGATGGTCATTGTTTTAGTCTTGTGCCATCATGATGTTGTTGGCATGTTATCATGTTGATATGTTGGCTGAGATGGAGTAGGAGATGCATGTCATCAAAGTGAGGTTGCAACACTGGACCTTGGGGTAAGAGTAGATCATCATACAAGTTTGTATGTTGGCCATGCAGGAATGTTGGTTAATGGTTGTTATAAGCATTAGGGTTATGTGCATGGCTTTCATTCTATTGTTGTTGTGGTTATATGCATGATAGACGATAGTTTATCAATGTTGTCATATGTACATGCATTGGTTAGTCTTGAATGGTAGTAACTTGTTGTTATATGCATTGTGGTTGTACACATGATGATTATGGTTATTTAATTTAAGATCTTAATGGTATATGTATCATGCTAATCTAGATTGGACGTCCAGATGATTATAGCTATTATATTCAAGTATGAGTCGATATATTTGTTATATTGTGTCGTACTAATCTAGACTAATTTTGTATATGTGATATCCTCCCTTGAGATTCTTTGAGGTATGAGTTTGATATGTTTCTATTTGGTTTATCTAACATGGTAATTTTATAGTTTGTCTGAAAGTTTGATTAATTACATGATATGGGTATGTGTCTATAATATTGCATGAAGGAGTAATCTTGTTTTAAGGCAATTGTACTAACAAAATATGCACTGGGATAGTTGATATGCACCTAAGTGCAAGTGGATGCTAGTTTTAGTATTATGATTAGGATTGTGAGTTGATTGTTGATTTTGACATGGATGTTAGTCTTGGTAAAGGATGATTTCAAATTAATAGACACGATGTTTTAATATTTGGAACATGTGACTGACATGTGTGAAACAGTTAGAGTCAACATGCTTGATATTAGTGTGACAAGGTAACAATTGATTTGTTTATATAACTAACAACTCGGTGATGTGACAACACATAATAAGACTTAATTGCAGCAAGGTAAAAGTTAAAGAAAGTAATTGGGTGATAATTCCTCTTGCTATGCTTGGAAATGAAAATTCCAAATGAATGAGTGCTTTACATGAATACAGGAAGTCTTCTTAACCTTAATTTTGTTTGACATTGTTTGGATATGTGCTACATTCATGAACATGTATTCAGATATAAAAATTGGTTTCTAGTTATGGCTCGATTTACCAAGATTGGAGTCCCTTGAGATATGAATATATACTATAAATACATATATAAAATAATAATATAAATAATATATATAATATATAATATAATATTAATATATATATATATAATATAATATATATTAATATATATATATAATTTTCAACTACAGGTCAACGTACTCGGTACAACAAGGTAAGGTAACCAATATATTGTTATGTTTATTTATGCATTGATAAATATGTGTTTCTAGTAGTATGATGCAGAGCGTTGTATGGAAAGAGAGCCTAGCATGAAATCTTGAAGACGGCTCAGGTTGAGCTTTCCCTTAGAAACATTGGGAACCGATGGGGATTGAGTCATGTTGTATGTTGCTAATTTTGTGCTTGTGGTCTTTTGTGATTTTTTTGCACTTGAATTGTGGTTTTGATTGTGTTTGGTGCATGGCCATGCCACTTTTTTGTGGTGTCGTATTGTTATTGGCTTTTCATGGTTTTCTTCTTGTTTATTGCTTATAATTGCCTTTTATGTTTTGAAGGTCTTGGGAATTGGTTAGGGTAAGAGGAAAGTTAATAGAGCTTAGGGAGAGCTTAATGCAACCCAACAGGTAATGTAAGACACAGATGAAGCCCGGTGCATGAGTAAAGGGTAGTTGAAGGTGAGAATATGGCAACCAGTTGGACTGGTTGGTTCTATTGGGGTAAATGGACGATGGCAAGATAGTAATGAGAAAGTTAACATGAAAGATAAGATGAATGGATTTGAGGCGTCAGATGCTTTGGCTATGTTGGGAATTGTTGTTCTCAATGTTGTCCATGTGATGCATGGATAAAGGGAGTTCTCTTAACCTTGACCTTATTATATTTGGTAATTTTGTGGTGACTATGATTGTGTTGATGTCTATATATGTATATGCATGTACGTATGCATGTCGTTGTCTAACATGGTCAACATGGATCATTATTATTTTATGCTAATGTATATATGTATGTATGTATGTATGTCGTTGTTTGAAAAGGTTGTTAGGGATCATACTGTTGGATGAATGGTTGCTTATGTAGGTGAATAACATGAATGGGTTCTTGGTCTTATGAGGAATCAAGTGGAAGAGTAGTCTGACATATCTACGAGGTCAATATCATGTGTATATCAATTGATATTATGTGTTTATACAATGTCTATTTCGATGCTATGGCAGCGAATGCTAAAGGATACATCAGCTGAATGAAAGTAGTGTGATCTGCAGCATGCAAGGGCAAGCATGGATACTAGAAGGACACTAGAAGCTAGGTTGCTTGGTAGAGTCACCGTGATCTCAAAATGTGCAATAATACTATTGTGTATATGTGTACATGTTGTATATGCAGTGTTGTGTATAGATGGTGTTGTGTACAAGTTGTATATTCATTGTTGTGTATAGGTGTGTTGATGCCTCGAAAATCACTGCAACAACATTGGGGGGTAACCACCCAGTGCAGAGCTTAAAGCAGCTCCTTTTCCGTTTGGAGTAGTGGCTCTGACTGGTTTAACTAGGTCCAGTTACCTTCTCTCATTCTCCTATGACTTAAAATATGACTCTCATTCATTAATGGAGAAGAGACATCAAATCAACCCTCTTACTGATTAGACAAGAAAGTGATCCTTAAGCTGATCTGGGGCTCAGCCGAGCCATGACTAACTAATGACTCACAATTAGCCTAACTATTCTAACCTAACTAACTTTATGGTTGTAGAATTGAGACTTCTGTGATTTGTCATAGTTATAACTTTATGGTATTAAGTTAATATTAATTGTTAATCCTATATGATACTATGATAGTGCTATACTATTGTCAAAGTCTTTATGTTAAGTATTAAAATACTCATATTTATCTCATATGTCAAATCTAAATTAGTATATCCTATGTTATTATGCTAATTAATTAACTATACTTCATACAATAATATATTCCTAAATATCGCTAATATAGTTCTAATAATAATTCTAAATATTTAATCTAGTTTATTATGAGATTATAATATATATATGATAAACTATAAAATGAATGTTAATAATGTTATTATTTATTCTAAGAAAAACATTTATTAAGATCTAGTTATATACAACATCATAACTATTCTAATTACATTAGGCTATTATTAAATATTAAATATTAATTAGTAATTAGTATGCTAAAAGTTAATTCTAAGAAATATATGATAACCTATAAGATGAAAGTTCTAACTAAATAGTGTTATTATTATTCTAAGTAAACAATTAATAAAATCTTAGTTAACGTATTCTACCATATTAAAGTTAAAACTATTCTAATTACCTTAAGTTAATATTATTTATTGAAAGTAAATGTTACAAATTAATGAGTAATTAGTATGTTAAGGCTATCTCTAAAAAGAAAAAGAAAACTGACTTCTAATGTTAATTGTTATTAATAAATGAATTAATATACACTATATTACATTAGTCTTTATGATTGATTTCTTAATGTTTTGTATAAAGATTAAAATCAATCAGAAAGTTGACTTAAAAAAAACTTTAACTTGTCACGGAGAACCAAAATAAACCAAAATTGTTTGCGACTTTATGTAGATTTCATTTACAAACATTAAATTAATCCTAAATGGAAAATCCTATCCCGGACTAAGATGGATAGCCCTCTCTTAATCCGAGAGCAAATGAAATAAGAATAAGGGAAACACTAGTTTATGATCGAATTCACCACTCCCCACGTGATTTCTATTAAAAATTAATGGAATAAAAAACAAAATACATTTGCAATTAAATAATAAATAGTTATTATTTATCTCATATATATTTCAATAAATTCATTTTAGATCTCATCTTATTCTACCTATTGGAGATAGCTTGTCCAAAGCTTCAAATCATATCAAAATTGAACCAATAAAAATGTTAAGAATCAATAAGAAATATATTCCTTCTAACCTACTGAAAAACTGATTTTAAGAAATTTCTCCTCCTTTGTGTAGATCTGAATCGCCGCCCTGTTTAATGTATTTCTGATCGTTTATATAATGCTGCCCTTTTCTTTCTGTTGGTTGAGTAAAAACCGTGATGAGGGATTGGAATCCCTATTTCCATATATTCTCTCCATTTATCCACCTGGCGATCAACAAATCGGGCGCATCGGATAACTGCTGTGTATGATCAGGTGTGAAAATAGTTTATAAACCTGGCTGACTTGTTTCAAAATTGCATGTAATCTTCATTGGCGGTCTGATTTCTGATGATTTCACCACAAATGCCACCGGAACCTCGCCTGTCTCCTTGTGTTGTTGAAAATTGCAAGAATGGAAGCAGTTTCGATAACAGTTTCTGGGAATGCCGTTCTGTTTCTTGAATGCCTGGATTTGTGCATAAAAATTGCCATTCGGAGCTATATGGTGCTCCCTAGAATTTTCGTCCCCATCCCTCTCAGGATTTGGGAATCTGCGGATTCCCTTTTGCTGGGATTCGGTGACCTGCAACCATATTGAGGAAGATTGGGCTCTATGCAAATTAATATGTAAACAAAACATTGTAAGACACAATCATGAACCCGTAAGTTTACCCAGTTGAACAAGCTCATTTCTTTGAAAAGGAGTTCAGAATGTTAAGAATTAATGAGAATCTTTTATAGATAAAATTTTCAATTTCACCGACTGTCTCATATATTTTTATTTTTAGAATATTTGATGTTAACAAAATATCCAAACTCCTCTGCAGAAATAGAGGAAATGCCAAGGTCTAGGGCATAAATGGAACGCAAATTTTAAATTATTCGAAATGAATAAAATATTCATTTTCTAATTTTCACGTATAATCCAATTTTCCCCATGATATTGTTTTGCCAAAACTGTTTCTATTTTTGTTCTAATACATGCTTCTAATACATTCCACAACAATGCCTCAGGATTTGTTCTAACAGTTTGGTTGACATGGAATTTACCAACATGTGGCAATGGAAACAGTGTTTTTGTGAATACATTCGCTTTTGACATTACCAATTCTGGTGCGTACGGAAAAGGCAAACCAAATTTTACCATAACCATGTTTATCATGAATGCGTTTGTATTTTTTTCTGTGTGAAAACAAAAAAGAGTTGTTTATAATGCGATTTTTGGAGATTCTAAGAAATTGAAGTTAAATCTTGATTTGTTGTAGTTAAAATGGTTTTTTAACTGCAACAACTGCAAAACAGAATGTATGTGAAAGTAATTAGCTAAAGTAAAAGAATATAAATAATTTACCATGTCAATTTAGTATGTGTTTGAATATGTATATATTTTAACAATAATTTTGTTATTTTCTCTTCATATTAAATTTGATTTATTATTACAATAAATTCAATTTATATGATTAAAAAAGCCCTAATTTATTTTATATTATATTTACAATAAAAAAAATAAAATGTTTTTTAGTTTTGGATTTGATGTTTAAAGTATAGGAAAAAATATAATTAATCTAATGTTTTTACAAATCATGAAATTATATTTATTTATGTACAAAAAATGGAAAAAATGATAAATTAATTATTTACTCCTTTATTTATGGATATGTCAAATCAAGTGAAGGAAATAAACAATCGATGTGGAATGTGAAATGATGTGCTAATTCATGTGGAAGAAATGCCAACTAGTGCGATGAAATGCCAAATGCGAGGTGATGTGACAATCAAAGGTTCCTCTTTGTGTTTAATTGATCAATATGAAAATCTTTTAATGAATGCGAAAGAAAGCAAGGGGGTGCCAAAACATATGATCAAAACCATGAGGCAAGTGATAAAGTTTCAAGAAGTCAAGAATTCTTTCAAAACGCCAATAAAGAAGGGAGTTGGAAAATGAAGGATCCCTAAAATTAAACAAATACAAAAAAATAAAAAGCCTTCAAATAAGTACATTTCACAATGACTAATCCGAATGAGGTCAAAACGAATTAATATAGATCAATAAGAACAAATTGAACCCATTTAGATCTTTTCTCATTTTCAATTTCTATAGTAGTACTATCAAGTTGATCATTTAAAAGGGTCCTCATTTTTCATATAAAAGTGAAAAATGTAGGGTTGTGTTTCACCACAACAATGGCGACATGCGGGAGAAGAACCAATTATCTCTGATTGAAGATAATGAACTTTGATTTACCCAAAGGTTAAAAATAATGGAGTTCATGAAACCGTCTAACAATACAATATCCTCATAGGTCCCACATAAATAGATTAAGTAATATGAGTTTTTTAAAGATAAGTACTCAAAATAGATTTGAGTATAAGTCATGAATCCAAATTTGAGAAAATTTGTTTTAAAATCACCCCATATAAAAATAGAAGAAGGTAGAGATAAGAGTTTTTGATAAAGCATATATCCATTTTATGATTGTCTCTGACATCGCTTCACTGCCAGCAAGCGTCCATAGCCCCGACGGGTTTACTTGTATTTCCCATGCTTCCTCTTTAGTCACTTTTTTTATAAATTCATTTGAAAGCTTTTAGTTTATGATGTAATTGAGTGAAAGAGGTGGGATGGTAATAGAGATTTGTGTTTAATGGACATAATACTTTCATAATGTTTACTCCAAATTCTTTCCCTTGAACTATCAATTAGAGGTTTTTATGTGGAGGAGTGGGAGGGATTCATTGTGTTAAACTCAAATCAATTCTTTCCTTGAAAAAGTAAACTCAATCACTTAGTAAGGATGCATGTTTCCTCATGAAAAATATTTGAAGCAAGATAGTCTTATGATTCTATAAGGATATGCATTTGATGATAAATGAAATTCACTGTGATAGATAGAGTTAAGAGATTTCCCCTGTTATGAAACCGGAGTTGGATTGAAAGTCCTCTTACTAACTGTTGATAATACTACTAAAAGAATATGTATGAGGATTGTCAAAGTAATTAAAAATGATCTATCCGGAAATGAACTTTATTGAAAGGGGAAAAAATTTTAAATGAAAGAACTAAGAATGAAGACAAACAAGCATTTAAGAAAACAACTCAAACAAGATGATGATGTTTTGACAAAAACATTAAGTTTGCGTTTTCAAATATTCATCAAGTTAAGTTATTGTCTTTTTATTTTTATATATTTATTTATTTATTTATTTTAAAGAGTTATCATGTTCCTGAATTTATTAAAATTAAATCAAATTAAATGAAAGATAGCAAACCAGAAAGAAGATCATCAAGAGAATAGATCATGAGAAAATCTTTACATGATAAAAAGTATAAAATGATGAATATGTTTTAAAATTAAACATTTTATCTTGTAAGATGTTTGTTAAGTGATGCTCCTATTTTAAAAGCATTGATGCAGTTTTAAAATTTTATTCGAATGCTTCAAATAGGAATTTTCAATCTTTTGTCAATTTTGCTTAAAACTTATTTTGCAAGTCTTTTAACAATCATGTTTTAAGAGTAAGACTAACACATAGTTTCAAAAAGGATTGTAAAAGAAGTAGGAAGCAAAATTTGGAGAAGGAAAAGGAATTCCATATATGGATCATGATGATTTTCCTTTCTGAATTGTTTTTCCTAGAAAAATCAGATCTTTAAATTGCACTCATAAAAACCTACAAAAGAAAGAAACCAAGGATAAGAAAATATAACTAAAAGAGAAAATAAAAGAAAGGAACAAAGGAAAAATGAAAATCAACCTGTACACAGACCTGAGAAAAATGCATACCAATTTACCTTGTGAATCTTGACATCTTCATGTGAAGAGTATATAAAAATAGGCAAGATTAGTCATATTTATCTCTAAGTTTGGATATGTTGAAAATCATGAATTATTGAATCTAGAAACTTCGCGATGCTATAAGAATTCTTCACATGATATAAAAATGAATTGACATATAAATAAAGTGGGATAATGAAATATTGTATGTCATTATTTGGAATTTTATCTTGTGAATTTCCTTTTATTAAACATTATTTAAAATTTAAATCCTATTGCAATTATATGAGTAGAGAGTGGATATGGACCCTATATTTGAGTTAACATCTTAGAATGTGGGTTTTATCATTTTTCAAATGTAAAAATTTGTTTTACCAATGAAAACCTCAAAAAAATGAGAAAGATGCCAACTAAACATTTGATAAGGTCCCATCCTTATTCATCATAATTGCATTATTTTGGAAAACAACAAAAATATGAAAAAAAAGTTTATTCCTACTCTAAACCTTTTGGAGGAAAATGACTAGGTATAGTCATATTTCCAATGTAACCAAGAACTAATTTTATTACCTGCAAAAATATACATTACATGTGTTAGAAAAATATAAATTTTAATTATTAAATTATATACAAAAATCCTAAAATATTTATACATATTAATTCCTAAGAATGAAAATAGAAAAAATTTATAATTAGAAAATTTTATGCTAAAATGATTTTCTAACTAAAAATAAAATTTATCAAAATATGTACCATCTAAAGGGTTAGAGATATTACCTTTAAGGATCCACCAAGGTTCTGTTTTTGAAAATTGTGCAATATGGGAAGTAGTAACATCAACTGTTTCTAAGATTTTACAGAAATTGTCATTTTCCCTTACGAGACGTTGATCGTCATCATAAATAGAAAAAGAAGGAAAATCCTTAGAGGAATCTATTATATCATAATTAAGACAACTAACCAACTCATGATTAATATTGAAAAATTGTAATAGAGTTTGATGATCTAGATCATAATGGAAGGGGAAATTTTGAGCTTAAAAGATGAATCAAATGATCTAAACTCATAAATATCGTGATTATTAAAAATCACATCCTTTTCAAATGATTTGTAAGTATCTTGAATATTGTAGAAATGATGGATAAAGGTTTCTAGATTCATATCGATAAGTAATTGATCATTTAAAAATATCCCTTGCATTTTATGATGTAATTCATTCTTAATTTTTGAACTAGCAAATATTCCAACAAGCTGACACATACAATAATTAGGTTGCAAATAGTGATAATCAAAATGTAAGTTAGGTGAATTTTCTTCAAGATGATCATTTTTGTTTCCTTGGATTAATGATGTGTCATCTGTTGTCACAATAGATTTTAGCCCATTTTCAAAAGAAGAATTATTGTTATGATTGTTCATTAAATCTTCTTGTTGTATAGAATTTGATTCTATTGAATTTGGCTCATTATCATAAACATTAGGAGGTACCATAAAAATGTCTTCCGATGTAAGATTCTCTCCTGATGCTGATGGTTGAGATAGATTAAAATTTTCATTTAAGGATTCAATAGGATCAATAATATAAACATGATTCATTGTTGGAGATTCCTCTTTGTCTTCCATATAAGTTTTCATATTATGTTTTTGAACAACAAAAGTAAATTTCTCAATCAAAATTTTCTTAGGAGGTAAATCGTCATAATGAAATCTGTAGCATAATAACATAAATCTATCAGAAAGTTCACTAGCAGTTTCATTATCAAAGATTGTAAATTCATCAAATTCTAAGCACAACTTTTCATAGTTGTAATTGTGATGAGCAAAAAAGAATACCTGCATAAAGTGATTCCAAGAGTGAATACACTTAGCTAGTAGGATCTTGAACTATTTTCGAATCCTTCCTTGAAGTGTGAGAGTGAATAACCTGCAAATTTCATTGTCTTTAGTGATGTTGAAACATTTGCATTTATGTATAAATTGATCAACATGATCTAAAGCAGAAATGAAATTCTCACCATCGTATTGCAGTTCAAATATTGATTCAAGTTGTCTCTTGGGTATACCTCTGGTAGGCTTGCGTGAACTAAAAGCATGACCCAATGTAGGAATACAAATAGGAGCCATGGCTAGTTTAAAATGTTAAAACAAGATTTCATGCAGATTAACTAGCTTAGACCCTCCTTCTAGCACCAAAAATGTTGATGCCTCGAAAATCATTGCAACAACATTAGGGGATAACCACCCGGTCCGGAGCTTAAAGCAGCTCTTTTTCCGTTTGGAGTAGTGGCTCCGACTGGTTTAACTGGGTCCAGTTACCTTCTCTCATTCTCCTATGACTTAAAATATGACGCTCATTCATTAATGGAGAAGAGACATCAAATCAGCCATCTTGTTGATTAGGCAAGAAAGTGATCCTTAATCTGATCTGGGGATCAACCAAGCCATGACTAACTAATGACTTACAATTAGCCTAACTATTCTAACCTAACTAACTTTATGGTATTAAGTTAATATTAATTGTTAATCCTATATGATACTATGATAGTGCTATACTATTGTTAAAGTCTTTATGTTAAGTATTAAAATACTCCTACTTATCTCATATGTCAAATCTAAATTAGTATATCCTATGTTATTATGCTAATTAATTAACTATACTATGTAAATAACAATACTTTATACTATAATATATTCCTAAATATCACTAATATATCTAATAATAATTCTAAATATTTAATCTAGTTTATTATGAAATTATAATATATCTATGATAAACTATAAAATGAATGTTAATAATGTTATTATTTATTCTAAGAAAAACATTTATTAAGATCTAGTTATATACATCACCATAATTATTCTAATTACATTAGGCTATTATTAAATATTAAATATTAATTAATAATTAGTATGCTAAAAGTTAATTCTAAGAAATCTATAATAACCTATATGATGAAAGTTTTAACTAAATAATGTTATTATTATTCTAAGTAAACAATTAATAAAATCTTAGTTAACTTATTCTACCATATTAAAGTTAAACTATTCTAATTACCTTAAGTTAATATTATTTATTGAAAGTAAATTTTACAAATTTAATGAGTAATTAGTATGTTAAGGCTATCTCTAAAAAGAAAAAGAAAAATGACTTCTAATGTTAATTGTTATTAATAAATGAATTAATATACACTATATTACATTAGTCTTTATGATTGATTTCTTAATGTTCTGGTTAAAGATTAAAATCAATCACAAAGTTCAAATAAAAACTTGAACTTGTCACGGAGAACCAAAATTGTTTGCCTTTAACTAAAAGGGACTTTATGTAGATTTCATTTACAAATATAAAATTAATCCTAAAACGAAAATCCTATCTCAGACTAAGATGGGATAGCCCTCTCTTAATCCGAGAGAAAATGAAATAAAAATAGGGGGAAACACTGGTTTATGATCGAATTCACCATATGATTTCCATTAACCAAAAGAAATAGTTCATATTAATTAATGGAATAAAAAGCAAAATACATTTGCGATTAAATGATAAATAGTTATCATTTATCTCATATATACTTCAATGAATTCATTATAGATCCGATCTCATTCTGCCTCTTGGAGATAGCTCTTATAAAGTTTCAAATCATATCAAAGCCAAACTCTGATAGGATCTGACGAAGCCACAAGGCTTCCTTACTAGCTTCTACGGTACCACAATACTCTGCTTCTGCTGAAGAAAGAGAAATGACACCTTGTTTCTTGCAAGCCCATGTAATAGGTCCTAAACCAAGAGTGAACACATAACCGGGAGTAGACTTCGATCATCAGGGTCACCAACCCAATCAGAAGCAGTGAAACCAACCAATAGAGGAGATGCTTCGGCACTGTAATGAATTCCAAACTGAACTGTACCTTGAACATAACGAAGTATTCTTTTAGCTAATTTCTAATGACTTTCACGTGGGTTTTGAATAAACCGAGCAACAAGGCCAATAGCAAAGGAAAGGCCAGGACGCGTATGGGTTAGATACAAAAGTTTTCCTACAAGTTGACGGTATAAGGTAGCATCAACTTTAGGGGAAGTACAAGTGATTGAAAGTTTGACTCCAGAGTGAAAGGGAGAAAGAGCTAGCTTACAGTCTTCCATGTGAAAATGGCGTAGAAGATCACAGGCATACTTGGATTGGGAAAGGGAAATACCTTCTTTGGATTGCAAGACTTGAAGACCGAGAAAATAATGAAAGTGTCCTAAGTCTATCATTTCAAACTTCTCTTTAAGGCTGGACTTCACATGGTTGATAAGGTTGGGATCACTACCAGTGAGGATAAGATCATCAACATAAAGAACAAGAATGATAAGAGACTTTCCCACTTTCTTGGTGTAGACAGTATTGTCAGAATGTCACCTAAAAAAGTGAGATTCTAAAAGAAAGCTATCTATTTTGGCGTACCAAGCCCGAGGAGCTTACTTGAGACCATAAAGGGATTTCTTAAGCCGACATACAAGAGTGGAGTCTATTTGTATAAAGCCAATAGGTTGTTCAATATAGATTTCTTCATGCAAGTCCCCATGCAAGAAGGTGGATTTAACATCCATCTGATGGACTTCCCATTTGAAAGAGGCAGCAAGGGAAAGAACAAGGCGGACACAGAGTTCATTTTGGCAACAGGGGAGAAGGT
This sequence comes from Pinus taeda, assembly GCA_000404065.3. Lineage (NCBI taxonomy): Eukaryota > Viridiplantae > Streptophyta > Pinopsida > Pinales > Pinaceae > Pinus > Pinus taeda. Next base: position 66,884 of record APFE030426016.1, read on the forward strand.
TTCAGTATAGTCAATGCCTTCAACTTGTGAAAAACCCTTAGCAACAAGATGAGCTTTATGTTTATCAACTTTCCCATTTGGTCAATACTTGGTTCTGTAAACCCATTTGCATCTAACAAGTTTTCGTCCCTTTGGTAGAAGAACAAAATCCCATGTCTCATTTGCCAATAATGAACGATATTCTTCATTCATAGCTGTGTCCCAATCTGGATGGCCTGAAGCTTCTGCAAAGGTGTCATGATCATAATTCGCTAAGGCTTGAGCCAGTAAAGTAGAGGCTCTATCGAATTGAGAATGTATACGGCGCTGATCTGTAGGATCACCGGCAAGATCACCTACTGCATCCCGAGTAGCACGGACCCATTTTGGAAGTGGAGGAGCTGAAGGAGGATCCTGAGAAGGTGGGGGAGGATTATCATCCTCGCTTTCATCATCTGAAGAAGAAATATGTTCAAAAGTAGAAGAGATAGAGAGAGGTGGCACATTCGCCGAACTAGGCTCGTAGGCCGACATATTTTCATCAAACTTTACATCTCTTCTAGTGATAAAATATTTGGACTTAAATGGAATAAGTCTATATCCTTTGACATCTTCAAAATATCCAACAAAAATACATTTTTCACTCTTAGGTTCTAAAGCTTTATGTTTATCATCTGGAATATGGGCCCATGCTTCACTTCCAAAAACACGAAAGTGACTCACATTTGGTTTAATTGAGCTCCATGCTTCTTCAGGAGTGATATT
>APFE030426017.1:0-49135 GCA_000404065.3 Pinus taeda
GCCAGCTCAGTGTCTCACCCGCGCTGATCCTGTTTGGGCGAAATTGTTCTAACAACCAACCTTCCAGATCCCTCCAGACTTGGTTGTTAGCATTGTTGAGGTCGCCATCCTTTCTCTGGCATGTCTGTTCGACTGACCATCCACTTATCTTGGGGAAAGCTCATCCTTTACCTATTCATGGAGACTCCTTCTCCTTTATAAGCCTCCTCCATTGCCCATGAGCAGCTAGTTTGGAACATATAGACTTCGATTGAGGAATTCTTAGTGCATTATTGCTGCTCTTTGTAGGCATTTGGTGTGTTGTGTGAGGATTGCTTTTGAGCTTGAGGAAGGCTATGAGCTTGTTGCCTTGTATGTGAGAGAGAGACCTCTTTGACTTGGGAGATTTGCTTCAAAGGTGAATGCTTGGAAGACATGCTGACTAGACCCTCTAGAGAAGGACTCAGCGTCTGGACTTCGGTTGTACCTTACTCTATTTTCTGATTAATAAAGATAGATGACTACTCTTATGGTTCCATTTCCATTTGTCCTATGAATGATTAATTTAAATTGTATCCTTCCTGACTGATACATAGTTGTTTTTAGTAGATTTTACGCCCGTGTTTGCTCTCTCTTTGCTTGTGTAGGTGTCCGTCCGCGAGGATAGTGGAGGACTGTGATCGGCTGGAGCGAAGGAGCGAGAGGATCATCTCTTCGACAAACATAGCGTTGGAATCCAAGTAGGTTTCTTTTACCCACTTGTTAATTACAACTAGGAACTTGCAGTGTAGCATTGTTTGATTGTTGCTAGACCCCCTTTGGGCTAGTAGGGATCGCCTCTATCCGTAGAGGGGATTTACCTCTCCAACAAGAGTATTCATGACATTTATTATACTCCACAATTGAAGCATAATTTGTTGAGTGTTGGGCAACTCTGTGAGAAAAATTATAAAGTAGTCTTTGAAAATAAGACATGTACTATCTATGATAAGAATAAGGGAGATAGGGTGATCACTGTTGTGCCTATGACAAGAAATAGGATGTTTCCCTTGAGGTTTGATGAACATAATAGCAATCTTGCTAATATGGCTTATGAGGATTCAAGTTGGTTATGGCATCTCACATATGGGCATTTAAATTTTCAGAGTTTGAAGCTTCTAACCTCACATGCATTAGTTTCTGGTTTGCCTAAGGTAGAAGAGCATAAGGATGTTTGTGAAGGATGTGCTAAAGGAAAGCATGCAAGGGAAAGATTTCCAAAGGGTAGTGCATGGAGAGCTCATCACACACTTCAGCTTGTTCATTCAGACATATGTGGTCCTATGCAGACTAAGAGTTTGGGTAAGTCATCATATTTCATCACTTTTATTGATGATTACTCACGAAATTGTTGGGTATATTTTTTGAAGGCCAAAAGTGAAGCCCTAGATATATTCAAGAAGTTCAAAGCCCTTGTAGAAAATGAGAGAGGGTGCAAAATCAAATGTTTGCGGACTGACTGTGGAGGAGAATTCTGCTCAAAATCTTTCCAAATTTATTGTGATATGAATGGCATCAGGAGGTAGCATACTACAACATACACAAGCCAGCAGAATGGCATATCTGAAAGAAAAAATCGTACTGTGGTTGAAATGGCAAGATGCATGCTACAAACTAAGGGATTGAGCAACTCTTATTGGGGAGATGCAGTTGCTACAACAGTATACATCCTCAACCGTAGCCCCACCAGTGCACTGGAAAATATGACTCCTTATGAAGCTTCGTATGGAGAAAAGCCTAATGTTAATCATTTCAAAGTTTTTGGTTGTTGGCTTATGTGGATGTACCTGATCAAAATAGAAAAAAGTTAGATGCAAAGAGTGAGTTATGCATTTTTATTGGGTATAGTGAGACAAGCAAGGCTTATAAATTGTATAATCCTCTAACTAACAAGCTTATTGTCTCAAGAGATGTAATTTTTGATGAAGGGGGAGTTTATAGTCGTCAAAAAGGACATGTTGAGAAGACAAAATCTGTTTTGAATGATGATATAATTGTCGATAATGATCATGAGCAGCCAACTAATGTTTTTGTAACTAGTGGCTTAACTCCACCAAGTAGCCCTTGATCAATTTCTTCAACATCAAGTTCAAGTCCGTCTCCTTCTCCAAGTTCTACAAGGAAGGTAAGAAGATTGAGTGATATTTATGAGAGGAGTGCATATCAAGCACATGAAGAAAGCCCAATAGGTGAGATAGTCAATTTGGCTTTATTAGCCAAGGCTGAATTTGAACCATCATGTTTTGAAGATGCATGTAATAATGATGTTTGGATGCAAGCCATGCAGGAAGAGATGGATTCCATTCAAAGGAATGCCACTTGGAAGTTGATAGAGCTTCCACGTGACAAGAAAAAGATTGGCACCAAATGGGTCTATAAGACTAAATTTAACAGTGATGGGAGTGTTGAAAGACACAAAGCAAGATTAGTTGCTAAAGGATTCACACAGAAGTATGGAATTAATTATGAAGAGACATTTGGCCAGTAGTAAGATAGGAGACCATTAGAATGTTGATTTCATTAGCAGCTCATAAAAAGTGGAGCATTCATCATATGGATGTGAAAAGTGCCTTCTTGAATGGGTACTTAGAAGAGGAAGTATATGTGGAGTAGCCACAAGGTTTAGAAGTGGAAGGAAACGAGAATAATGTCTACAAGTTGAAGAAGGCTTTGTATGGCCTCAAGCAAGCACCAAGAGCGTGGTATGCAAGGATTGATGGATACTTTAAGGAAAATGGCTTCTAGAGAAGTAAGAATGATCCTACCCTTTACTACAAACAAGAAGGTATTGATATTGTAATCATAAGTTTTTATGTTGATGATCTATTGTATATGGGTAGTAGTTCTAATATGAATGATAAATTCAAAGCTGCTATGATGAATGAGTTTGAGATGAAAGATCTAGGCATCATGAAATATTTTCTAGGAATGGAGGTTTATCAAAGTAAGGATGAGATTTTCATTTTTCAGACAAAGTATGCACAGGATATGTTAAATAAATTTGGTATGCTTGATTGTCATCCATCCCCTACTCCAAGTGCTCATGGAGAGGTGTAATGTAGAGATGATGGTGCTGATTTAGTTGATGAGAAAACTTACAGAAGTATTGTGGGGAGCTTGATATTTCTAACCCACACAAGGCCTCATATTACATATTCAGTTTCACTTGTTTCAAGATATATGACAAATCCATATGAAATACATATGAAGGCAGCCAAGAGGATTTTAAGGTATGTGAAAGCCACTCTAAATTTTGGTTTTCATTACTACTCTTCTGAAAAGTTCAATCTTGTTGGATTTAGTGATTCAGATTGGGGAGGTAGTCTTGATGACCGTAAGTCCACATCTGGAAATTGTTTCTCTTTTGGTTCTGGTTTGATTAAAAAAACAAAGCATTGTTGCCCTCTCATCTACAAAAGCGGAGTATGTTGCAGTTACCTCAGCAGGTACACAAGCTCTTTGGCTCAGAAAAATTTTGGAAGAAATTGGAGAAAAACAAGTTCAGCCTACAGTGATTTATTGTGATAATATAAGTGCCATCAAGTTAGCAAAGAATCGAGTTCATCACAACAGGACAAAACATTTTGACCTGAAATATGACTTCATTAGAGATTTGGTACAGAAGAAGGATATTGAATTAAAACATATAAATACTCAGCATCAACTAGCAAATATCTTCACCAAAGCAGTGGCAAAAGATCAGTTTTTGGAAATAAGAGATAAGATAGTAAATCCTCATTAATCATTAAGGGGGAGTGTTGGAAATAATGATTAATTATTTATGTAAAATGCTGACAAAGTAGCTAGCAGATTTTGTGTTCACTGCAAAATTAAAGCAGGAGATTGTTAGGGTGGTTAGTGCTGCTGGAAAGTGCTAGAATCCTCTTGGCTGCCTGCCAATGAGTCTCTTTCGGTCTTTCCATAAATCTGGAGATTAAACTCACAACGTGCATAATGTCTGGCCTAGTTGCAGTCAAGTACATAAGGCTGCCAACTATGCTCTTGTACAATTTTGGATCCAAATCATTGTTGCTGTCTTCTTTGGTCAATTTCAGCCCCACTACTGTTGGAGTCATAGCTGCTTTGCTGTTCTGCATGTTAAATCTCTTCAACACTGCTTCTACATATTTATCTGGAGAAATGAAAACACCATTTTCACTTTGGTCTACTTCAATTCCAAGAAAATATCTTAAGAAACCCAAGTCAGTCATTTCAAATTCACTTTTCATGACTGTTTCAAAATCAGCAATGATAGAAGCATCATTGCTAGTAAAAATCAGATCATCTACATATGAAACAACAATAATAATCTTACCGTCATTCTCCTTTATGTAGAGTGTGGGTTCACCATCACACTTATCAAATCCATTCTCAATCAGATAAGCATCTATTCTGTTGTACCATGCTCTTGGAGCTTGCTTCAGCCCATAAAGAGCCTTCTTCAGTTTGCAAAATTTATGCTCTTGGCCATCAACTTCATAACCTGGAGGTTGTTCAACATAAAACTCTTCTTTTAACACTCCATTCAGGAATGCAGATTTAACATCCATCTGATAAATCTTCCATTTGTGTTGTGCTACAATAGACAACACTGTTCTGACCGTTTCCATCCTTGCTACTAGTGCAAAGGTTTCATCATAGTCTCTGCCTTGTTGCTGCTTGTAGTCTTTCACAACAAGTCTTGCTTTGTGCCTGTCAATCTTGCCTTCAACATTGCTTTTGGTCTTATAGACCCACTTAACTCCAATGGCATCTTTGCCTTCACAGAGGTCCACTAACTCCCATGTTTTACTCTTTTCAATTGCACCAATTTCTTCATTCATTGCTTCAATCCATTTATCTTCATTTTCAACATCTTCAAAATGAACTAGGTCATCAACATGAAAATACAAAACGAATAATGAATTCAGACCGGTATTGGTACTTACCTATCCTTTTTCATAAATCTCATTCAGATTTCTGAATCTTGGTCTTCTTGGTGTGCTTGGAGTTCCATCCGAACTTGAGGGTATTTCAGATCCCTGTGGTGTGCTTCGAGAAGAACTGCCTTGACTTCTTAAGGCTGTCCGAATTCCAGCTTGTGGTGTGGTTTGCTGAGTTTGTTGTGGTGGAGGAGGAACGACCAAGGAAGGATTATTTGTTGCTTTCCCTTCGTGTTCTTCTTCATGAGATACAATTGTCTTCACATTCACTGTTCTTTCTAGACTTCCATCCCAAGCTTCATCTTCAATGAACTGCACATCCCTGCTTACTATTAATTTTTTAGTGGATGGATTATAGAGTTTGTATGCTTTTGACTCTTCACAATAGCCAACAAACACACACTTCTCCCCCTTACTATCAAGCTTTCTCCTTAGCTGATTTGGTACATGTGCATAAGCTACACAACCAAATACTCTCATGTGAGTGACAGTTTGCTTTTGACCACTCCATGCTTCTTCTGGTATTCTGTTCATGACAGCTTTAGTTGGGCCTCTATTCAAGATGTAAACTGCGCAAGTGACAGCTTCTGCCAAATACTCATGAGGCAAGTGTTTTGCCTTCAGCATACTTCTGACCATGTCAAGAATGGTCCTATTCTTTCTTTCGGCAACACCGTTTTGCAGAGGTGTATACCTTGCTGTGAACTGTTTTTGTATGCCATTCTCTCTGCAAAAACGCAAAAAGTCTTGGGAGATGTATTCTCCTCCTCTGTCTGTTCTGAGCACTTTGATGTAATGCCCACACTATTTTTCAACAAGAGTTTTGAAGTGGCGGAATTTCTCAAACACTTCACTCTTTTGTTTCAGCATATACACCCATGTCTTTCTGGTGTAATCATCAATGAAAGTTAAAACATATCTGTTTCTGCCAAGTGATGGTACTTGCATCGGTCCACACACATCAGAGTGGACAATTTCCAAGGGTGCTTTTCCCCTTATACTCTTTCCTGCTGGAAAGCTTTCTTTGTGCTGCTTGCCCAAGACGCAGCCTTCACAAAGGCTGTCCGGTTTCTCAATCAATGGCAATCCTCTTACCATTCCCTTTCTGTGCAACAAATTCAGGCCTCCGAAATTGAGATGTCCAAATCTCAAATGCCACAACCAATTCTCATCTTTCACTTGTTCCTGAAAGACTTCTTGTGTTACGGCTACAATAGTTCTTCCTTCCTTCAAATCTGCCTTGAGTTTGAGAGGAAACATTCTATTGTTGGTCATCTGCACCTGTGCAACAATATTCTTACTTGGAGGTATATCTGTGATTGTACACATATCATCTTTGAAGAACACATTGTAACCTTTGTCAATGAGCTGCCCAATGCTCAAAAGATTACATTTCAACCCAGGTACATAGTATACATCTGGCACAATCATTTGTTCTCCATTTCTTGCTCGGATACTGACACTGCCTTTACCCTTGACAACTATCTTAGTATCAGTCCCTGTTGTTACCTCAGATTTCACATCTTCATCCAGATTGGAAAACATTGCAATATTTCCAGTCATGTGATTACTACAACCTGAGTCTAAGAACCCAACATCTTCTTGTTTGTCTTGTGCAATGTTACATGTTAACAACACATTCTTTGGATTCTTATTTTCTTCTTTTGCAAAATTAACATTATGCCTACTATTCATGTCATTTTTGTTTTCCTACATTCATTGGCATAGTGCCCATATTTCTTACAATAATGACATTGGACTTGGGATTTGTCATACCTTTGTCCATGAGCTTGCTGTTTGCATGAACCTTCATCTTGGTTTTGATTGCATCTCCTTCCGCTTGTGCTTGCACGATAATATCTGCCTTTGTTTTGGCTTCTTCCACGACCTCTGTTATTTTCTCTACCTCGACCTTTTCTTTGGCTGAAAGACATCTGAGTCTTGAATGCTTGCTCAAAAGAGGAATCTGTTCCTCTACTTAGTCTGTGTTCATGAGACATAAGAGAAGCACTCAGTTCATCTACCGTGAACTGTGAGAGATCTTTTGTTTCTTCTATTGCTACCACGACAACTTCAAACCTTGAGGGTAAACATCTCAAGATCTTCTCTACGATCCTTCTTTCTTCAAAAATTTCACCATGAGATCTTATCTAGGTTATCAGCCCAATAACCTGAGTGAAGAATGAATCTATTGTATCAGATTCCTTCATGCTGAGTGTTTCAATGTCTCTCCTTAACATCTGCAACTTTGCAGTCTTCACCTTCTCCATGCCTTGATAGGCAATTTTGAGAATATCCCATGCCTCTTTGGATTTTTTTGCTGCTGCAATCCGTGGAAAGACACTTTCATGTACTGATCGGAAGAGGAAAAAGAGGGCTTTGGCATCCTTCTTCTTGTCGCTCTTAAATTGGTCTCTTTCTGCTGCTGTCAAAGCAGCCAACGCTGTTGCATCTGCAGGTTCAACATAGCCAGTTTCAACCAGCTCCATAGTCCTTGAGAAGCAAACAATGCTTTCATTTTTATGGACCAATCACTGTGATTTTTCCCATTAAACTGTGGTAGTTGGGAATTTTTCAAACCTGTTCCAGCATCTGCCATCTTAACTCTGTATAGGTAAATAAGAGATACTGACTGTAAAATTAAAAACAAGCAAAAACTTTCTTTGCTAGAAAAAATCTGCTCTCTGAACTTCTTACAACTCCTACAGTGAAAAACAAACTCTATTTTTTGACTCACTGAGTGCCTAGACTAGCTCTGATACCATGTTGGAATTTTATGGTGATTTCAAACACAAAAGATCAGAGAACAACGCTCTGATATAAAGGTGGAATTTGCTGCTAAATTCCTTAACAAACAGACAACACAAAACTACTCTGTTTCTGCACAAAAACTGATAATTTCGTTTTCTAGACTTTGTGTTGCAGCAACAGGATTCTCGTGTTGCGGCAATAGGAAAAACACTATGTTTTTTATAACACAGAAAAACAGAAAAAATTGCTTACTAGAAACTGTGTTGCGGCAACACAATTTGGTGTTGCAGCAACACTGATCGCGGTGTTGCAGCAACGCGAGTTTTGACGTCAAGCCACTCGGTGTAACGACAACACGTTTTTGATGCTAAGTCAATTTAAGAAAATTGACGCTTTGGTGTTACAAAAACTAAAACAAGTTGGCGTTAAAATCACTAATAGACTTGCAGAGTAAAATCAAAGTGTTTTTGACTCTTAGTATAACAGCAACTGAAAATCAGCAAAACAGTAAACTTGTATTCATGAACAATAACCAAAACTGATACAGTAAACTAAGTTGTTACAAGAGGAATGCTTCAGTTCCAGAAATCGATTTTCTCTAACTCATAAAATCGCAGGTTCAGCATTGCTGTGCATTTACAGAAGAGACTCACTATGTTCTTCTAACCTTCTCTCTTTTTCTCTCAAAGTACAAAAACAGAACTGTTGTTCTAAAATTCCTTACACTCACACAAAAAACAGAACTGCTGTTCTTTTCTTCTTACACCTTCTTGCTCTTGAAAATAGAACTCCTGTGCATTACATTTATAGGAAAATAAATATCTGAAGTTAAACTATAAAGTAAGTAAAATATCTGCTGATATTTATCTTTTTATTTATTGCAGAAGAGGCGGTGATGTCTTTCTCGGTGGAAATAAGTCGGTTGCAGAGGAATTAATTTCTGCACATTTAATGTTCAAAAATATCAGAAGACTTTGCGGCACCGAACAGTCTGAAATAATTGTTGTAGATCAAATCTTTGTTCAGCATTTATGTATCTTCAACTACTTCAATGGTTGCTGAATCAACTACTGGATTAACTGAATCACTTGTTTACAATCCCTTCGCTTATAGCTTTGTTCCTTGCCCTGCCTACGCCTAGATTAATAGGTAGTAGCCACCACCGAATAGGTACTAATAACGAGTGAGGTGTATGAGCGTTCTAGGATGATCCAACGACGAGAATGGAGTTCTTCCACCAAGGTATAAGTGGATATTTTATCTACAACGATTCTGGTCAAGAGATGGATGATGGCACAAAACATGATCTGTTGCTGGTGTTGTTGGGTTAGATGATGGTATTGGATAGACAGACACTGCGTAGGGTGCTTCGAGTTGATATTCTTCTGGTTCTAGATCTCGATCAGGTATAAGTGGATATTCTGTAATCTCCATTGACTGATTAATTAGAACTTCTATTGTTGGGTGTCCAACTGCCTTTACCTTAGCCATTGGGTAAACAGGTCAAGCTTAGTAGACTGGAACTAGGTAAGGTACTGGATCATTCACTCTCTCTGGATTAACTGACTTTGGTACCTTTGGTATGGGAACCATGTCAATCGCTTCTCAATCAATTGGATCACTTTCTTAATTAGCAGAATCAACAGACTCTAGATTTACTGAATCTACCTCTCCTAGTGTTGGGTAAACTCAAGATGGAAATACGTGAAGGGAAGCTGGGATGGGAATAGATACCAGGCAAGATAGTGGTGGGTAAGCTATTGATAATGGGTCTCGATCTTACATTCTGGCTACCTCTTCTTCTCTTGTTATTGCTGTTGCTGCAAACAAATGCTACTCATCTACTAGCTCTTCTACTCCTTATGTTACTTATGCTACTCATCTTGCTTAAACATATTACTCTACATGTACTCGTGTTGGGTCTATTGCTTAGTCAGCTGCATCTACCTCTACTTCTACCTATGCTACTAGTGATGGATAAGAAACTGGGTCTACTGCTTAGTCAACTGCTTCTACCTCTACTTCTACCTATGCTACTAGTGATGGATAAGAAACTGTGTCTCCATCACTAACCTTAGATCTCGGCTCATACGACCAGAGTTGCTGGTTGAGAAATAGCTCTGTGTACCATTAGTTCCTGACCCGGATAATAGATCCCCTTTCCTTTATTTGGTGCCAGCTCATCATAGATGCAACAGTATTAGTTCTCGGCTCATCACAGCCTATTATACTATATTTAGTATCACCTAAACCTTGAGCTCCGAAACATCCATGCTCGCTTAGATAATGTAATGTTCCCTAAAGGAGTAATCCTCATGTGTCCAAGAAAGGTGTGAAGGTATAATCAGTAGGGCCTAAACCTCTCTACGATAGTTGAGGGGCTGGTCATCATCCCGACCTCTTGTTGCTATTGGGTTGGTTATAATCCATATCTCCAAGAAATAGTTCCAGTGATAATATATCCAAGCAAGTTCACAAACATGAGTGGACTCACAAGTTCATTCACACTCTAGATGTTGTGCCAAGGAGTTGGTATGTTCATGAAGAGACTAGGAGAGAGACAAGAGATTGAGACATAGTATCTAAGAAGTTCTGCATGACATTCAGGTTTTGCATCAAAACATCCCACACTCATTATAATTTTGAAACAGATGAAGAGATTCATTTTGAGTGGAGAAGAATCTGAACCTTCATGCCTAGTGAAAAGAGTGGGTCACCTTGAACTAGAGCATCTACATCAGTTTTCATGAACATATGGATAACTATTAGTTAGAGAAGATCCCTAGAACATCATTTTCTTGAGCTCTAAATGAAGGTATGGATCAGGTCAAAATTGAATCACTAGATTATCCTTATACTCCCAAGATCTAATGGATATGAAATTGGACAAGGTAATGTCTTAGAAATTCAGAGGATATGGATATGTTTATTTATCTTCATATATATATGTTGTTGAAGCTAGTGGAACTGCAATTTGAGATAAGGTGTAATATCCATTGGCTGGAATGTTTGTTATCATATGATGAGGCAAATGATATACCAATGAACCCCACCCATGGGTCAAGTCCTATTTTCACTTGGACACCTTTACCAACCTTCCAACAAAGTAGTTAATGAATTGATGGAAGGGCATCAATAAGAGCTTTCTAAAACATCCAGCCTTTTTGTGGGGTTTGGACACCTCAAACAATCTAGTAGAGTTTCGCTGGATAGATTTTGATCAAATAACCTCTGTCCATAATCCATTGCAATTTATTATCCTCCATACACTCTTGCCTACCAAGGGATAAATAGTAATATTTTTTTGAAAACCTAGCCCCCTTGGGATTTTGGGAGAGCAAATTTATTCCACTTAACCAAAGACAATCCATATTTCTCCCTACTACCATACCATATGAATTAGAAATAGAACCACTGAATCTTGTAAAGAATGCCCCTAGGGATCAAAGATAGTATTTACCAGAAGACATGTTGTGCTTCTAAAACTGTTTTAACTAGAACTAGTCAAACCCATCTTGATAACCAATAGTTACACTAGTGATGAATAAGGTTCTCCATTTTCCTTATAAGCCAATTCCAATCAAGCTTTCAATAATCATTTGCTTTTAAGAAAAAGCTTTTTTCGCTAGATAATCAGATCTTTACCCATAATCTATTAAGAAGTGCAACATATATATAGGTGCTCTATAAAGGTGGGAAGAATGTTCGAGAGAAAATAGGATCGAGCTTACCTACTAGACTTACCTACTAGATTATCAGCACTAGATGAAATAAGAAATCACATAAAGTAATAGAATTAGAATTTAATAACTAACTCCAAAGATTGGACAAAAATACTCAACAAGAACATTATAACACAAATTGAAGCATGAACTATGCATTCTAACAATGAGTATGTTAAATAATCCACTTTATTTTTAAAACTAAAAGTTGTAAGCCAAATAAAAATAGAACTGTGAAAAGAAACTATTTGGAATTGCAACTATAGTGGGAGTTAATTCTTGATACAAAACAAAGAATAAAGGAATCGTTTCCAGTTTGTAATAAGAAATCTTCAGAAGAACTCAATCAATTGACAACATTATAATACACAAACTATAAATTGTCACTGTAGTTTCAAAAGAGTAACATGGGACTGATAAATAAGAACAAATCTAAGGGGATGGGCAAGAGGAAAATGTGTCAAATTGATATAACCCATATGTCTTTCAACCAACATAAAGGTGGAACAATTAAATAGAACATGTAGGGTAAAAGCACCTTGAAATTGTAACATTTAGCTACCCATAATAATAACAAGTTACTTTCTACTCTTTATCCAATACCAATTCTAGACAAGAGTCCAAAATTTCTCTTGAAATAGAACATCTAAAAAAAAATACAAAGTGGGAACTCCACTATAATTACCCATCCATTGAAACAAATGCATATACCTCAACACTCGGTAAAAACCCACAACTTACAAACACATATAAATGATCTACTAAGGAACAATGATTTAATGCAATCTCACATCCTATGTTTACAAGAAATATATTTGAAAGAACACATCTTATTACAAAAACTTGAAGATATATAGATTTTGGAACATTTGCAGTTTTAAGAGAAAAAAGTAGAAGCTACAATATAAAAGATGATTCTTCAGGACATGCATATTGAGTTCCTAATTTCTATGTTGCACCTTCTGCAACATTGACCAACACATTGCATACTGTTACAAAAGCATTTTGTAATACACCCTCAAATTTAACAATATTTATTGTAGAGATTTCAACATGGATATGCTTCAAAGCATTAGAAAAACAAACAAACTAAAATGCTAACATTATGTAATATACCCTTATATTTAACGATATTCATTTTAGAGAGTTCAACATGGATATGCTTCAAAGCAATAAGAAAACAAACAAACTAAAATGCTATATTGGAAGCAGCAATATAAGGAAGGGCAAACAATTTTCATTTCACTGCCTTATTTTGTTGAATTCAACTTTTGCTACAAATTACTATTGATTTTTGTCTTCTCAAACATAACTCTAATTTTGAAATTGACCATGGTTATTTTTAAAAGCACAAAAAGATTACTAATCTTTTCACATGGAATAGATTTGAATCTGTAATATAATGACCCACTTTGACTAAATAATAAAATGTTTATTTGCAAAATGAGCATAGCTTTAGGAATTTGCAATCAATATTATGACATCATTCATAACTAGATGTTAATATAAAATGGAAAAAACTTTCAATGGGTTCTCTAAGTTTGTACTTTTCACAACTACATTGATAAAGCATAGTCACTGATTCTTTTAACATATAACATAGTGATTAGATAAGAGGCCTTCACCACAATTTCTTTTTGTAAATACCCAATAGAAATGACTAGAAATGCACATTGGAAATGGGAGTTGGAGGTGTCTCATCTAGTAGAAAAGGTATAAATTCTTCTAGTAAATCTTGGTGATCATAAAATAGTATTTCCACCTATCTCATTTGGTAGTAAAAGTGCAAATTCTTCTAATAAATCTCTCATGTAGTGGAAAAAGTATAAATTCTTCTAGTGAATCTTGCTGATCATAAAATAGTGTTTCCACCTATCTAGTTTGATAGAAAAAGCTTAAATTCTTCTAATAAATCTTGATGATCATAAAATGGTGTTTCCACCTGCATACAGACAAATAGAATTAAATTCCTTATAGAATAACTTAGCTTAAAAGAATTAGAAGAAATTAACATTTATGTTCTCATATTTGCAAAACACTAGAAAGTACCTCTTTGTATACTTCATCTCTTGATTTGTTCCCAGATTTATACATGTTTAGTATATTTAAAAAGTTTGGGTATACTTGTTCATCTCTTTGAAACCTTGTCTGAAAATAATAAACCAAAACAAGAATGTCAAAACAAGAATGTTATAACAAATACTCCTATACCAGTTTAACATTTCAAAAACACATCTAGTTACAATAAATTGGGTTATAAAAATAAAATAGCTTTCAAATATCAAAGAACTAATACATCCTCATCTGCATTGTCTTGATTTTATTAACATAATTGATCATCTGCATTACGTTGATCTTATTAATATAACGGGTTGCTTGGCGAAAATCAACAGGTTTTTGCCCGGAAAGAAATATAATTTCATAACCTTTAGGCAGAAAGATATTAAAACCCAAAATAAGGGAATTATGGCCTTTAAATAAATTTTTTACTCGAACTATAACATCGACCGTATCAAGTCTGCCGAGTTGACAGAAAAATTGCCATTTGTAGTTAATGTAGACCAAAGAAAATAACAGGTATTAGACCTTCGGGCTTTGAAAGCATTCATGACCTGGATGAAGTCATCATATTTCTCTTTATTATCCTTGAAAGTCTCTTTTACTTCCTTGATATATGCGACAGCACCACGCACTCGTCCCGACCTGTATTAGATTATTCAGAAGCAACAAAAATGTCAGAACATAAGCAGCTTACCAGTCATCCGTTTTGTATAAAGATGTAAACAAATGCACTTAGAAGGACAAGGATTTAGCAAGGAATAGGAATGGGGATGCTAGTACTGGAGTAACAAGGGATAGAAAATGGCGATCATGGCGATCTCCGGGGTTGGTTCTTTATCCGCTTCTAGGTATTGATCTGGAAATTGAACTACTTAAACTGCACCCGACGCATCTTCATCTCTTTCTACTATGGATGCTACTTTATTGGTTTGTTGCTACTAGGTCTTGCTTGATCTTCCCTTGCTTCTGGTGTTACCTTAGCTTCTAGATTATATGTGGCTGGTCCTGGTACATTTTCTTAATCTACTGAATAAACATAGGATTCTACAACTGCTCTTGTCGTTTCTCTTGGTGTTTCAATGCCTGGGACTGGTTCTCGACCTGGAGGATCTGCATATGGTGATTAGGATGCTTACTCTGCTACTAATTTACCTAGTGGATATGCTGCTAGCGGTACTGGTGAATCGAATCTTGTTAGAACTTTTGTTTCTTACTCTACTGGTGCGACTAGATATGGTTCGGATGTGGAACTAACTGGATCTCGTTCTCTAACATGAAAGGTGGACTCTCGCTACACGAAAGGTGGACTCTGGATTCTGCGTCTGTAGCCTTTGTGTTTTCTCTTGGTAAAGAGACCTATGATCTTAGCTCTATTACTATTACTGGTGCTGAACCGACATGATCTATTTTTTTGGTGCTATATCTACTACTATCGCTACTGGTGGTTCTTTTACTCTATATCAATCATGAAAAGCTCCTTCAGCTCATTCACCTCTAGACCTAAAATCATCATATTCATCTTGATCACTATCTCTATCACTACATTAGGTGGTTTTATCTAATGTGGTGGTTATTTCCCGTTCCCCATGTTTAGTGGTTAGTTCCCTATATGTATCTCTATATGGATCATCCACAACTCGATCACGAAGGTCATCATCTCGACCACAAGGTACTAGTTCATTTGCTTAATCGACAAGATCTACTTATGTTGAACCTGTTGCTGTAGAGTCAACTACATATTCAACTGAAAAAACATCTACTTTTCTTGTTGCTGCTGGTACTAGAGGTGGTGGCGGGTAAACTATTGGTCCTATATAGCTGGACTAGCTTTCTGGGCATGGGTATGTATCTTCAACTGCTTCAATGGTTGCTGAATGAACTACTGGATTAACTGAATCACTTGTTTACAATCCCTTCGCTTATAGCTTTGTTCCTTCCCCTGCCTACGCCTAGATTAATAGGTACTAGCAGCCACCACTGAATAGGTACTAATAACAAGTTAGGTGTATGAGCGTTCTGGGATGATCCAACGACGAGAATGGAGTTCTTCCACCAAGGTATAAGTGGATATTTTATCTATAACGATTCTGGTCAATAGATGGATGATGGCACAGAACAGGATCTGTTGCTGGTGTTGTTGAGTTAGATGATGGTATTGGATAGGCAGACGCTGCTTATGGTGCTTCGAGTTGATATGCTTCTGGTTCTAGATCTCGATCAGGTATAAGTGGATATTCTGTAATCTCCATTGACTGATTAATTAGAACTTCCATTGTTGGGTGTCCAACTGCCTTTACCTTAGCCATTGGGTAAACGGGTGAAGCTTAGTAGACTGGAACTAGGTAAGCTACTGGATCATTCACTGGCTCTGGATTAATTGACTTTGGTACCTTTGGTATGGGAACCATGTCAATCGCTTCTGAATCAATTGGATCACTTTCTTAATTAGCAGAATCAACAGACTCTACATTTACTGAATCTACCTCTCCTAGCGCTGGGTAAACTCAAGATGGAACTACGTGAAGGGAAGCTGGGATGGGAATAGATACCAGGCAAGATAGTGGTGGGTAAGCTATTGATAATGGGTCTCGATCTTACATTCCGGCTACCTCTTCTTCTCTTGTTATTGCTGTTGCTGCAAGCAACTGCTACTGATCTACTAGCTCTTCTACTGCTTATGTTACTTATGCTACTCGTCTTGCTTAAACATATTACTCTACATCTACTGGTGTTGGGTCTACTGCTTACTCAGCTGCATCTACCTCTATTTCTACCTATGCTACTAGTGATGGATAAGAAACTGCGTCTCCATCACTAACCTTAGATCTCGGCTCACACGACCAGAGTTGCTGGTTGAGAAATAGCTCTGTGTACCATTAGCTCCTGACCCGGATAATACCTCCCCTTTCCTTTATTTGCTGCCGGCTCATCATAGATGCAACAGTATTAGTTGTCGGCTCATCACAGCCTATTATACTATATTTAGTATCACCTAAACCTTGAGCTCCGAAACTTCCATGCTCGCTTAGATAATATAATGTTCCCTAAAGGAGTAATCCTCATCTGTCCAAAAAAGGTGTGAAGGTATAATCACTGGGGCCTAAACCTCTGTACGATAGTTGAGGGGCTGCTCATCATCCCGACCTCTTGTTGCTATTGGGTTGGATATAATCCATATCTCCAAAAGAAATAGTTCCAGTGATCATCTATCTAAGCAAGTTCCCAAACATGAGTGGACTCACAAGTTCATTCACACTCTAGATGTTGGACCAAGGAGTTGGTATGTTCATGAAGAGACCAGGAGAGACTTGAGAGACAAGAGATTGAGACATAGTATCTAAGAAGTTTTGCATGACATTCAGATTTGCATCAGAAGATCCCACACTCACTATAATTTTGAAACATATGTGGAGAAGAATCTGAACCTTCATGCCCAGTGGAAAGAGTGGGTCACCTGGAACCAGAGCATCTACATCAGTTTTCATGAACATATGGATAACTATTAGTTAGAGAAGATCCCTAGAACATCATTTTCTTGAGCTCTAAATGAAGGTATGGATCAGGTCAAAATTGAATCACTAGATTATCCTTATACTCCCAAGATCTAATGGATATGAAATTGGACAAGGTAATGTCTTAGAAATTCCTAGGATATGGAGATGTATATTTATCTTCATATAGATATGTTGTTGAAGCTAGTGGATCTACAATTTGAGATAAGCTGTAATATCCATTGGCCTGAATGTGTGTTATCATATGATCAGGGAAATGATATACCTCACTGCACCTCACCCATGGGTCAAGTGGCAGTTTCTCTTGGACACCTTTACCAACCTTCTAACAAAATAGTTAATGAATTGATGGAAGGGCATCAATAAGAGCTTTCTAAAACATCCAGCCTTTTTGTGGGATTTGGACACCTCAAACAATCCAGTAGCTTCTAGCTGGATAGATTTTGATCAAATAACCTCTGTCCATAATCCATCTGAATTTATTATCCTCCATACACTCTTGGCTACCAAGGCATAAATAGTAATATTTTTTTGAAAACCTAGCCCCCTTGGGATTTTGGGAGAGCAAATTTATTCCACTTAACCAAAGGCAACCCTTATTTCTCCCTACTACCATACCATATGAATTAGAAATAGAGCCACTGAATCTTGTAAAGAATGCCCCGAGGGATCAAAGATAGTATTTACCAGAAGACATGTTGTGCTTCTAAAACTGTTTTAACTAGAACTAGTCAAACCCATCTTGATAACCAATAGTTACACTAGTGGTGAATAAGGTTCTCCATTTTCCTTATAAGCCAATTCCAATCAAGCTTTCAATAATCATTTGCTTTTAAGAAAAAGCTTTTCTGGCTAGATAATCATATCTTTACCCATAATCTATTAAGAACTGCAATATATATATATATATATATGTGCTCTATAAAGGTGGGAAGAAGGTTCCAGAGAAAATAGGATCCAGCTTACCTACTAGATTATCAGCACTAGACGAAATAAGAAATCACATAAAATAATAGAATTAGAATTTAATAACTAACTCCAAAGATTGGACAAAAATACTCAACAAGAACATTATAACAAAAATTGAAGCATGAACTATGCATTCTAACAATGAGTATGTTATTTTTAAAAGTAAAGGTTGTAAGCCAAATAAAAATAGAACCGTGAAAAGAAACTATTTGGAATTGCAACTATAGTGGGAGTTGATTCTTGATAGAAAACAAAGAATAAAGGAAGAATAGTTTCCAGTTTGTAATAAGAAAATCTTCAGAAGAAGTAATCAATTGACAATATTATAATACACAAACTATAAATTGTCATTGTAGTTTCAAAAGAGTAACATGGGACTGATAAATAAGAACAAGTCTAAGGGGATGGGCAAGAGGAAAATGTGTCAAATTGATATAACCCATATGTCTTTCAACCAACATAAAGGTGCAACAGTTAAATAGAACATGTAGGGTAAAAACACATTAAAATTGTAACATTTAACTACCCATAATAATAACAAGTTACTTTCTATTGTTTATCCAATACCAATTCTAGACAAGAGTCCAAAATTTCTCTTGAAATAGAACATCTAAAAAAAATACAAAGTGGGAACTCCACTATAATTACCCATCCATTGAAACAAATGCATATACCTTAGCACTCCCTAAAAACCCACAACTTACAAACACATATAAATGATCTACTAAGGAACAATGATTTAATGCAATCTCACATCCTATGTTTACAAGAAATATATTTGAAAGAACCCATCTTATTACAAAAACTTGAAGATATATAGATTTTGGAACATTTCCAGTTTTAAGAGAAAAATGTAGAATCTACAATAGGAAAGATGATTCTTCATGACATGCATATTGCAGTTCCTAATTTCTATGTTGCACTTCTGCAACATTGACCAACACATTGCATACTGTTACAAAAACATTTTGTAATACACCTTCAAATTTATTCCCGGGAATGGTTATTCCAGGGAATGGTTATACACCCATATGAACAAGAGTGTGCCCTATGAAATGGTTATGGAATGGTTATTCCAGGATATCTTTAAAAAATTTAAGAAAGAAGGTTATAAAGATAATAGATCTCTAGATAACAATAAATAATCTATGAAAACTATTAAAGAAAAAACCATAAATCCATCTCAGTGATTCTGAAGTTCCAGTAGCAAGAAAAATGTCAGCAAATATAACAATAAATAGATTTATGAAAACCAAAAAACAAAAAAAAACATCAACGTCATCTCAGTGATTCTGAAGTTCCAGTAGCAACAAAATTGTCAGCAAATATAACAATAAATGATATATGAAAACCAAAAAAAAGGTTACATCAAGCCATCCCAGTGATTCTGAAGTTCCAATAGCAACAAAAATATCAACAAATATGACTAACAAAAATTCAATATTAAGAAACAACATGGAGAACTACATAAAATTATTTAGGGTAATTACCCAACATAAAAAAATGCAATGGATGGTTAAGAAATGCAGGGCCTCGAAAGCACAGAAATCCCACTTCTTGCTAATGGTCACAGAAAACAACGATGATAAAAAAGATGCAAAATCCAACATCCGATTTAACTTCACATCCGCAAGGCATGCACAATATTCCCCGTTAAATGCAGCATGCTGCAGGGAATGTTCCGCCATCTTACTGTTGCATGCCCTTTATTCGTTTACATTAAAGGTTGCCCAACATCACATTCACTTAACCAATTGAATAACTTTCATGAAGGGTTTTGTGAATAAAGTTATTCAGAGATCCAACTGAATAGAGAGGCTTTTGTGTCTAAAGTTAGCGTTTTGAACTGAATAAAAAGTTTGGTAAGTAAAATTATTCAAAGATCTAACTGAATAGAAGCTTTTGAGTGTAGAGTTACTCAGAGATCTGCTATTACATAATTTTTTAAATTACTAAATTTTAAAACTAGTTAATATGGTTTATTTAATTCTAATAAAAGTAAATCACAATAACTGGTTTTAAATATCTAGAAAATTAAAAAAAATATGTAATAGATTAGGAAAACAGATCTGTAAACCTCAATATTCTATAAAATAAACTACATGATTTTAACATCAAGCCAAAATCAGTCCTTCACGTCAGACTAACATAATGACTAACATAATGGGGGAGATAAAATAACTCAAGCTTGTCTTAGCCGGCTTCATATTCGAATATAGTTACTACTGCTCTACCTTCAAAAGGCTTGATCTTCATATTCGAATATAGTTACTACTGTTCTACCTTCAAAAGGCTTGATCGAAAGGCGGCTCTGAACGCCAAAAGAAAAAACCATAAATCACTTACAATTTCTTCCATATAATGGTGTAAAATCCTGTCTATGCATACTTAAGAACTAGGGAAACTCTTAGAAATTTGAATTAATGCAAGAAGCTTACAGAAGTTTGAGGAAACCAAGCTCTGAAGCTCACCAGATGGAAGGAAACAGAGTCACCAGTCTGGGATGGATCACTAGTCAATAACCACTACTCATTACAAATTTTCTCAACAGAAGGAGAGAAGAACACCACCTCTTCTTATTAACGGACTCCACCATATAGACTTTTTACTATTGGTTGTAACTAGGGCTAACCAATCCTTGTTTTATATCTTGTTTTTGGAATTTCTAGATAGTGGAAACCCTTTTGTTTAACCAATAGGTGAAATGGTCATTTTCTGAATTAGCAAATAGATTAAATGGTCTTTTATATATAATATTTTTAGGAATTTGAAATTATGTAAAAGGCTTTGTTTAGCTAAGAAAGGTAATGAAACCAATTATGCATTCAAAAATATATTTTAAACAAGAAGTTACAATCTCTAGGTCAAAGACCCATTTCATCTATGGTTAGACTCTCCTTTTGTTTTGAGTATGTGAAATTAATTGGAAATTATATGATAGTTTTTTGTTTTCTTGGTAGGGGAAACCCAAAGGCATTTAAGTAGTCAAAATCACCTGTTGATTGCATGAGCTTGCTCACATACTAGCCTTTAACATTATTGGTTTTTTGATAGTGGAGTTACTAACTAGTGACCTTTTCAACACAAAATACCTTAGCAAAACACCGCTTACCAAATTATACCATCTTAGATCTATCTAAACTCCTATCTATCATGGGCCTAGCTCTATGTAATCCCTAAGTCTAACAATATTAATATAATAGTAATATTAAATTTAATGATGTTTTTTACATGGCACCATAACAAAATTTATAATAAAACTATATCAAATTCATATTTTCAAATATTACAACTTTTATATGAAAATCTTTATGTCTAAAGGTTTTAGTATATCCATAAGATATGGTTTTCCTTTCAAAGATTTATTTTACAAATATTTAATTAAAATATATATTATAGTTTTTATCACCATGGTTATTTTCATTTTTTCCTAGACATTAAATTATTTTTTTTAATATTTTATTGGAGACTTGACATAATTAACCATCCCCTCATAATTAGTTGTAGAATGTGCCTCTCTACCCAATAATATTGATTCTTTTTATTGAATTGTATTGTAGTTTTTATCAACATGATTATTTTCATTTTTTCGGGTAGACATTAATTTTTTTATTAATATTTTATTGGAGAGGTGGTAGACATTAACTTTTTTATTAATATTTTATTGGAGAAGTGACATACCTATCCCCTCATATTGAGTTGTACAATGTGCCTCTCTACCCATTAATATTGATGGTGGTCATGGTCATTTACTTTGACCAATTTTTTATTTATTAAAATTTAAAAGAAAATAAAGCCAAATTATTGGAAATATAATTAAAACTATATTTATATATATTTTAAATTTAATTTAAAAATTAGGAATACTAATTTTCTAATAAATATTTTGATTTTAAAATTTAATGTAAAGTTATATATATAGAGTTTTATTTGTTTTAATGTTATAAAACATTCTAAAAATTATATTTACCCAACTTTTATTATTTTTAAAAATATTGGTTTTTTTATATTAATTAAACTTATCAAATAAAAAAAATTATTTATGATATTAAAATCAATAATTTTTGCCATACATTTTTCTTTTTACATTTTTTTGTTTTCCACAACATTATAATTTCTGTTCAAATATTAATGTAATATATATTTAATATTAAATTTGAGAATAAAGACAAAAACTACAAAAAGTCTTCCTAAAGACAACACCTTTAGCTTCCAGTTGTGTTTAGTGCGACTTTTTGGAAGCTTTTCCGCTCGATTATTTGAGTCTAATTTCTCTAAAATCAAGCACAAATTCATTGAAATCACAACTTTATTTGTAAACAGTGCATAGTAGAAGTTCCCTAGGGGTTTTTCACGCTCATGAATCCATATATATAGTAAAAAAACTAGTTTAGATAACACAAATCAAGATTTCAACATGAATTTTTCCACAATATTCTTGTCATTTTTGAAATTATGAAATAGATTAAATGGTTTTTTTTAGTATTTTTAGCAATTTTGAAATGATGGAAAATACCTTGTCTAACTAATATATGGAGTTGTCTTTAGCCCTAAGTTGTCAAAATCACCCACTAATAGCATCATCTTGCTCACAATACCCTTAGTATTGTTGGGTTTTCACTATTGGAGTTAAGAACTAGTGACCTTTGACCACATAATACCTTAAGAGAACGGAGTTGACAAAATTATACCACCTTAGATCCATCTAACTCTCGAGAGAGATCAAATCCCTAGTTTTTAGCACCATGATTACTTAGACATTAGTTTTTTTATTAATATTTTATTGGATACGTGACATACTTACCCATCCCCTCATACTCAGTTGTAGAATGTGTCTCTCTACCCAATAATATTGATGGTGGTCATCGTCATTTACTTTGACCAATTTTTTATTTAGTAATCTTTAAAAGAAAATAAAGCTAAATTATTTAAAATATAATTAAAACTATATATATAGTATATATATAATATAATAAATATATTATATATATATATATATATAATTTTAATTTTAAAAAATAAAGATTACTATTTGTTAATGCAGTAGCTATAACGCGACTTTTGAAAGACTTTCATGCATATTTTTCCGAATCAAAATCCAGCATCAATTCATTGGAATCCCAAGTTTAAATATAGGGTTTTTATTTGTTTTACTAATACAAAAACATTTTAAAAAATTATATTTACCAACTTATTATTAATTTTAAAAATGTTGGTTTTTTATATTAATTAAATTATCAAATAAAATTTTTATTTAAATATTTAAAATAAAAAAAATAGGTTAAATAACACAAATCAAGATTTCACCACAAAATGTTCCACTGGATTTCAGCACCGAAAACTCCAAAAAGTTGCACTAAAGGAAACTCCTTTAGTTTCAAGTTGTCTTTAGTGCGGCTTTTTGGAGGCTTTTCCCGTGGATTATTACAATATAATTTCTGTGAAATCCGGCAAGAATTCACTGAAATCACATTTTTGATGGTTGATAAATCCATATATACAGTCAAAAAACTAGTTTAAATAACAAAAATCAAGATTTCATCACAAATGCCTCCATAGGATTCTAGCACGAGAAAATCCAAAAAAGTCGCACTAAAGAAAACTCCTTTAGTTTCGAGTTGTTTTTAGTGTGACTTCCTTGAAGCTTTTCCAGTGGATTATTCTCATCTAATTTCTCTAAAATCAGACAGGAATTCATTGAAATCATAAGTTTGACGGGTAACCCTTGCACAATAGAAGTGCCCTAAGGGTTTTTCACGGTGTTGAATCCATATATAAAGTTAAAAAACTAGTTTAAATAACACAAATCAAGCTTTCACCACAAACTTTTCCACCAGATTCCAGCACTGGAAACTCCAAAAAGTCGCACTAAAGACAACTCCTTTAGCTACAAGTTATCTTTAATGTGACTTTTTCGAAGCTTTTCTGGTGGATTATTCGAGTCTAATTTCTCAAAAATTTGACAAGAACTCATTGAAATCATAAGTTTGATGTGTAACCCTCAAGAATAGAAGCGCCCTAGGGGTTTTGTGAGATTGTTGAATCCATATATAAAGTAAAAAAAACCTAGTTTAAATAATACAAATTAAGGTTTCACCACAAATTTTACCACTAGATTTTGACACGAGAAACTCTGAAAAGTCGCACTAAAGAAAACTCCTTTAGTTTTGAGTTGTCCTTAGTGCGACTTTTTGGACTCGTGGATTATTCTTGTCTAACTTATCTAAGTTCTGGCATGAATTCGTTGAAGTCACAAGTTTGAAGCATAACCGCTTCACAATACAAGTTCCCTTGGTGTTTTTCACGGTGTTGAATCCATATATACTGTAAAAAAACTAGTTTAAATAAAGAAAATCAAGGTTTCACCACATATTTTACCACCAGATTCTCGCACTGGAAACTCCAAAAAGCCGCACTAAAGAAAACTCCTTTAGTTTCTAGTTGTTTTTAGTCTGACTTTTTAGAAGCTTTTCAGGTGGATTATTCTGGTCTAATTTCTCTAAAATCCGGCATGAATTGAATGAAACCACAAGTTTGATGGTTAACCCCTAACCATCAAACTTGTGGTTAGGGGTTTTGTTGATCCATATATACAGTAAAAAAAGTAGTTTAAATAACATAAATGAAGATTTCACAACAATTTTTTCCACCTGATTCTGGCATCGGAAACTCCAAACAATCAAATTAAAGACAACTCATCTAGTTTCTAGCTGTCTTTAGTGTGAATTTTTGGAAGCTTTTAGGGTTGATTATTCTTGACTAATTTCTCTTAAATTTGGCTCAAATTCATTGAAATCACAAGTTTGATGGGTAACCCCTAAACAATAGAAGTGCCCTAGGGGTTTCTCAATGTTAAACACACATGGACAACAAGAGAGATATGAAAGATAAAACATGCAATACAATTTTTATTGACCAATGATATACATTTATAGTACATTATGTGACCGTTGGGATTCACATCCCAAGGTCTCTTGGACTACTTATTCTATTCAGTTTCCACACTAACCCATTTAGGATTAGGTGTCCAATATTCCTCCCCTTAATCCGAAGGGTTATGTATGGGTCCAAGAAGAGAGCTATAATACAAAATCTGCAAAAATGCATGGCAGCACTAGGTTGAATGTGCTCTCTGAAATGTTGGTATAAAGGGCGGTGGTTTAAGGATGGCCACCAACAGTGGAACGCTTAGTGGAGTTCTCGGAACTCTTCCAAAATTGGCAAGAAGCTGGAGTTTTCTGCTAGAGGAAGTGATCCTATTGTTTTGAAGAGGGAAACGTTCAACAAATAAAGGGAGGTCTCACCCCACATGAAAGGGAAAACTTCAACTTGAAAAGGGAAGTCTCAACTCTGGAATGCTTAATGCAATTCCTGAAACTCTTCCAAAACTGGCGAGAAGCTCAAGTCTTTTGCTAGAGGAAGTGTTCTCAAATTTGTTCCTGTAACTCTTCCAAAACTGGCTTGAAGCCGAAGTCTTCTGCTAGAGGAAGTGTCCTAGATTGCCAACTGAAGGCATGTTCGCAGGCATCTTTGTCTTTGGCTACAACTCTGAAACTGGTGTGGCAGATTGTGGCTCAGGCTTGCTTGATGTGATTTTGAAGCTTGTAGATGACCATCATTTCCCCCCTTGTCATATACAAGGTGAGATGATGGAGAAAACTCAACTGCAAGATTGTTCAACAATTTGGAACAAGTTCTGACATGTGATTGGAATATCTTCTTGGCTGTTGATGCCCATTGCCAAGAAGCGATCCATCCAAGATGAATCTTTTTTCTTGCAGGACGTTTGCTTATGAAGCATCTATGTGAAGAATGGCTAGTTTTATGACAATGCTTACATGGATAAAGATCAAAACAGTGATCTTTTAGATGGCCAACTCGATCACAGTGTTGGAATTTCACGATCTGTTGTTGTTGTTGCTGTGGAAGAGGAGCAGAGTCTGGAACACCTGGAGGTGAACTGCCATGAGGAGCAGGTGAACTGTCATGAATAAATCCAGCACTCTGAAACTGAATGAGCTTTGAGTAGTCTGGAATATGAAAGGACAAGTCCTTGTCATATCCAAGACCAGTTCTGTGCTTGTTGTGGAAAAGATGTTCCCAAGGTCTGATGATGGGCTTGGGAAGTGCAGACTGAGTTTCTGCATCTGCATGTACAACTGTTGCTTTATTCGGTATTAAATCTGAACCAACTGTAACATTATTGTCTCACTGTTTATGGGAGTCTGTTTCAATTTTCTGAACAGAAGCAGGTTCAGAATGATGACTCCACTGTTGTAATTCTTCTCGCTGGAATTGAGATTCAAGGTGTAAAAAATCAATCTTTTCATGTAAATCTTGTAAACAACTATGAATATCGGTGATAAAATCTTTGCTGATTTTGAATGTATTATCTATAGTAGAGAGTATTAGATTGTCCAGTAACTCTAATATTTCATCAATTGGAACCATTTTTCTTCAGCAAATTTTTACTCCCTTTTGTGAAATGAATTTGTTGTCCAACAAATATCTTGGCCCAAATATGCTCTTGTAGAGCTTTCAAAACCTTTAAAAGAATTCTAGCTCTCCTCTGCGAGGATCTCAAAACAATATCACTAAAGAAAATAAAGACTCCAAACAATATCGCTATCAATTACTATTGTTACTCAACACTCTAATTGTTTGAGACGCATGGAAAGTCGATAAGCATAAAATGATTCGCCTAAGGAAATGGTTATTGAAAAGGCAATACCCTTGACTGAGCTCCAAAAGCCGAACTTTGACCCCCAAAACAAAAGATGGATTGCTTCCAAATGTTGTGCTGCTCCCAAATGTTGGAGTAGATGCAGCACCAAGTGCTAGAGTCGATTGACCAAAAGTTGTAGTGCTGCCAAAACCAAAGGAAGGAGTAGTGGAGGTAATTCTGTCACTTTGATGCAACCTCGAAGATCTAAGTACTCCAGAGTGGTAATGTTTCCTAGGGTTTTGTGGAAGATGCTCAAGTTGCGCCTCCCCGAGCAGAGCACAGTGAATGAATCTCAGCTGATCTTCAATAATAATCTACTGAATCAATGACTTAATTTCTTGCTACTATTAGAGGTACGCCTGGACAGGTTCCTAATTCAAAGCTTCTTCTTGGAGGAAGATCTAGAGATTATAAATCGGCTTCACATATAGGATCGAGACCTGTGGGCTGATCTCGGCTTCCATTTTTTAGAACAGAATGGGTTAAAGGCCGGTGTTGTAATCCGGGTTTCAGGTTTTGATACTAGGCCCTAGTAGACACCATTAGACGATTTTATGTTCGTTCGGACATTCGTACCCGTTTGAACGCCCGTCGATTCGTTTGAAATGGCTGAGAATGTACGAGACGAAGCTTTTAGCAACGGCGAAGTCAATGGCAGTGATGGGGAAACCCCAACCTTAAATCAAGAGAAGAAGCATGCATCAATGCTCAAACACCTCGCAGATATGAATAATGCCCGTCTTCAGCAATCCCAATCACGTAAAATCGAAACCCTCTCTGCCCCTGTATTTGAATCGGTTGATTTTTTTCTCAAAGGTTTCTCTGATATCAAATAGAAAATCCATAAACGGATAGATGAATTTCACGAAGAAACAAGCTCTCAAGAAAAAACCCTTCTGAAATCGTGTTTAGAAACCTTAGCTTTAGATATCATTGGCCTTGAAAATATGGTTGCTGTGAATTCATATTTCTTGCCCTCATATGAAGTACGAAGTGCACAGAATGCCACTGTAGAGCTGAAGGAGCAGTTGGATAATTTGAATTCTCAGCTTCTACCGAAAAAGAAATTTACTTTCAAAAACAAGGTCACTAAAAAGAACCCTGAAGCCATTCAAAAGCCTGAAAGTGCAGTAAGAAAAGTGAACGATAATAATGTTGTCACTCTCCGAAAAGACAACTATTGTGCTCCTGGTTTCCGAAATAGGGAAGGAATGGTTCTGGTTAATGATCTGGATGCTCTAAAGATGGGGATTTTGCACTATCAGACTCGGTGAATTGTAAAATTTATCTTCGGGGTTGGTTGAGGGCACTGTTTATTCATAGAGTGAACGACTGCCAGGTGTTTGTATGGCCCATTATGGGTTTTGTACTTATAGAATTAGCGGAGAATTGCGTGTTCATTCTTGCATCTCATCAGATTAGGATCCACCAGACTACAAATACAGACATTTATCTTAGGGTTCGTCACAGATCGATAGTTGAGTATACCAACAGAGTCAGGTTTGCTCCTTATGCAATTTTTTTACCGAGGGAATAAGGAGGGGTTGCAACAGTCAGATCTTAAGGATGAAACTAGAATGTGGTCTTATGTTGATGACTTTCGATGGTTGCGAGCCGTGTCATCACCCAAGTGGAGTGTTCTTCCAAAGGATGATCGGTTGCCTCTCGTAGACATTTCTGATTTGAAGGCAAAGGAGAGCATTTATGGACAGAGAGCGCAGGTAATGGCAGAGAATGAGAGCGCAGGTACAAAGAGCAGATTATGTTAGGACAGAGGCAGCGCTGGTGCACCACAGGGCGTTATGTCACGACAGAGGTAGTTCTGGCAGTGTCAGGCAGAGGAACGTTTCATCGTTGAAGTGAATATGGGAGACAGAGTGCAGGTATTTATAAAAGAATATGGTAGAAATAAATTGCACAGAAAGGCCATAAACAAATGGCTCAAATTAATTATGTAGGGCAGGAATACGCCTGCTGTGATACCATGTTAAACACACATGGAGAGCAAGAGAGATATGAAAGATAAAACATGCAATACAATTTTTATTGACAAATGATATACATTTATAGTACATTATGTGACCGTTGGGATTCACATCCCAAGGTCTCTTGGACTACTTAGTCTATTCAGCTTCCACACTAACCCATCTAGGATTAGGTGTCCAACACTTAATGATCTGAATCCATATATATAGTAAAAAAACTAGTTGAAATAACACAAATCAAGATTTCACCACAATTGTTTCGACCTAAAACTCCAAAAATTCGCACTAATGATAACTCTTTTAGTTTCGAGTTGTCTTTAGTGTGACTTTTTGGAAGCTTTTTCAGTGGATTATTTCGGTCTAATCTCTCTAAAATTTGGCATGAATTCATTCAAATCACAAGGTTGATGGGTAACCAACATGAACGAAGGTTTTTGTGAGTAAAGTTATTCAGAGATCTACTTGAATGGAGGCTTTTGTGTGTAGAGTTATTCAGAGATTTGCTATTACATAAATTTTTAAATTACTAAAACATTTTGGAACTAGCTAGTATGGTTCATCTAATTGTGGTAAAAGTAAACCACATTAACTTGTTCTAAATTTCTAGACAATTTAAAAAAATATGTGATAGATCTGCAAAACAAATTTTTAAACCTCTATATTCTATAAGATGAAATTCATGGTTTTAGCCTCATGCCACAACTCAAGTTCAAAATTCCAACTCAAATTTTATAGTCATTAAAATATATTCAAGGTTAAGAAAACACAAAATCGTTCCTTCATATCAGTTTTTGTTTAGATTAACAAAGGCATGCCAAAACAAATGTAGCGGGGAAATAAAATAACTCACATTTTTCCTAGAGACGCTATAAACTACTCCTCCCATCCTCTCCTAATATTCCATGATAGTTACTAATGTTATACTTTTAATAACTTCAAAAGGCAACTTTGAACAAGAAAAGAAAAAACCATTAATCACTTATAATTCGCTCCATATCGGGATTTTACTCATACTCCAGAACTAGGGAGACTCTTAGAAATTTGAATTAATGCAAGAAATGTACAAAATTTTGAGGAAAACAAGTGCGAAAACACAATAGATTGAAGGCAACAGAGTTGCGAGCCGACGGTGCCAAGTTTTGGTGAACAAGAATTTGAAGAATCGCACTTAATTTTCTTCTCTTTTCTTGAGATCAGATAGGCATTAATCATCATCATCATCATCATATCATCAGATATATATATATATATATATATATATATACTATTATATATATATATATTTCTATTCATTCATTCATTTAATTTCAATTTTTATTATTTATTTTGTTTATTGTTTAAAATAATTTTTTTTAACCTTATTTGATCTTCCCTTTTATTAAAATAATAATACCAATAATTTTAATTTTAATTTAATTCATGATTTACTACTATTTTTTACTTTGATAATTTTTTAATCAAAACTAGTTGTTATATTCTAAGGAGTTGTCTATAATGCGACTTTTTGGAGATTTCGGTGACGGAATCCGGCGGAAGAAATGAGGTTAAATCTTGATTTTTAGCAGTTAAAATGGTTTTTTAACTGCATATTTGGATTCAGCGCCCTGGAAAACCCCTGGGAGCCATTGATTGTGCAAAAACTAGCTATCAAACTTGGGATTCCAATGAATTGCTGCCGGATTTTGACAGGAAAAATCAGCCGGAAAGGCTTTCAAAAAGTCGCGTTATAGACTACTGCATATTCTAATGCCTAGAAAGCATCTATCTTCGTATATTTAATCTTATGTCATGATATGTTTTTCATCTTGTCATGAAAATGAATCACACGAGATGGTTTGAACTGCGTGAGAAAAAGTTTTCGATGTGATTTTTACCTAATGATTTCAACAATTTCAATATTAATCAAAATATTTTTTTAATAATTTAGTTAAGATTCGGTATCTTTATGTTAGTTCTCCTTTTACCTCAAAATAATTTTGACTATATTCATTACTATAAATTTATTTTTATAAATATGAATATAAAGGTGTAATGTTAAGGGTGTCGAGTAGCGAGGTACTTAGCAATGAGAACTCTATCGCTTGAGCTAACCCTTCGGATTATTTATTATTTTAATAATTATTATTATTATAATTTATTTGATTTATCTAATTTATTTTAATTTATTAAATTATAAAAATATATAACAAATGAATTAATTTCTTTAGTACAATAAAATCTATTCCAAAACAATTGTTTATATATGTAACATACTAAAACCAAAAGTAGAAAAATGACACCATGCAAATAAAACAAAGCAAAATAAATTTACTTGACAATAAACATGTAGCTCCACCTCGCTACCATAATTTTGAAGCAAATTTCATTAAAGGAATTATTTAATCAAATTTTCAATGTGGAACTTATACATGATAAAAATTGGAGGGTGGTAGAGTATGTATGCCTTCGTTGTCCCATAAAGAAGGGGGTCTCATTTACCAATTTGGTGTCTAGCTTGGTCGTGACCTGAAAATTGGATAATAATAATAATAATAATACATAGATCTTGGCAAAGCGATATACTTTATACATATGAACATTAACCATTAACGAGATCATTCAATATGCTAGGATTCGTATAGAAGCTTTTCGAATTGTTTCCACCCACAGTTGCGAGTCATCGAGTGAGTACATTGGAGTCACTCCCACCATCGATGATATAGTTCTTTATCTAATGGTGGTTTTTAAACCTTGGGAGGTTAGGGTAACTGAACCCTACCCCATTCGCCACTCAATCGCTCATTTGAAACTGCATCTCTCATGAGCCAAGCTCGGCAAACTCTAATGTTATAGGCTAGGTTTGAGAGTTTCAAGCATCAAAATCTCTTTTTCATGTATGTTAACAATGGTCATTGTTAAATCCTTTTAGTCTGTTAAGTTTCGCAGCGTATAGATGAATTTCTTGGCTAAGTATTATGTGCTACGGTTCGAGCAAAACCATGGTCACCTGAGCCATATTCCATGTCTTTTCATCTATGGTTTAGAATGTAAGAGAGAAGGTTTATACTTTCTAAGAGTATGTTTCCTTAATTTACTGCTAGAATCCCTCAGGTAAATGTTGCTTGCAGCAAGGTGAAAATAAATTAATAATCCATTAATCCATTGAAGGGTCGATGAGATTGTATTTTATTGGGTTGATATATTCTTATGCCCCAACATTTGGATTGAGAGATAGTTTGTTAATGGGGCTTCTATATTAGCTCTTGATGGGGACACAATATTATACCTCACACGATGGGGAGCTTATATTTCAGCTCGCATTCGTTGTGACATGAGAATGTACCCTTGAAAAATTGATGGATTCAAGTGTAAATAAAAAATAAAAAGAAATGAGTGCCAAGACACCCCTGCGATTGAACCTACCTTGGCATTGATACTTGTAACCTACTGGATATAGTACTGGGATCAACACTGGGATCAAAACTTGGAGTACCGACCATTGTTTGCATTGAGTACTAGCCTAATTGAAGCATAGTTTCACCCCCTTACCTCATAGAGTATCATAACCATCTATATAGACTAATGAAGTAAATTGTGTTCGGTATGGAACCTAAATATCTTCTTTATCCAAAAGTATCACCTCATTGGACCCCACTTCGTAATGTGGCAATGCCTCCTGTAATATTTGCACTACAAGGGGGGTCTACAGGGGACGACAGCCCCCAAAGCTAAAAATAGATGTAAAATTTCCTTGTAAACTATTGTGATTTCATAGTCAATTTGGGTCATTCATTAGGCGGAGATCTGATCATAGAAGTTATGTTTAATTTAGGGTTTTCTTCCCTAGAATGCAACCCCTCACTATATATGAGAGAATTGTATTCCATCTATGTATATCTGTGTTCTGAGTGAGAAAGAGAGAGGAGATTGAGTGAGAGAGAAGAGGGAATTACAAAGGATCTGTTGTAGGTTGTATCTCTTCAGTTTGTTGGATAATATAAAAGGGAGGACTCGCTGTTTCTTCATGGACGTAGCCCAAATTGGGCGAGCCATGTATATCTATGTCTATACAGCTTGAGTGGGTCTAATGGTTAAAAGCATGTGTTTCCTCTTAAGAGGTCACAGGTTCAAAAGCAGACGGGGTTAGAGTATGTATGCCTTCGTAGACTCAGCAGTAAAATCTCTGCGCAGAGGTGGGTCCCTTGTCCCACAAAAAAAGGGGGTCTCATACACCAATTGGTGTTTGGCTTGGTTGTGACCTTAAAAATGGTTATTATTATTATTATTATTATTTCTGCAATAAATTTTATGTGTTCCATTACTTTGTAATATATAATTTTCTAATAAATTGAAGTGTATTGTCTCTTGGAATCTCAACAAATAAGTAAGGCATTCCATTGTATTGATTAAAAACAATAGTTATTTGCTCCCCATCCATTTCTGTAAGAGGTGGGCGTTCCTAAAATATCCTTATCCAATGTGAATGGATGAAAACTCCCACACCTATGGGATTCGGGGCCATAAAAGAATCACCCCCATGGTCTTTTCGATGCTTAAGTCATAAAGTCAAAGGAAAAATGAAAATATCAGCAGCGAGGGGCTAAAGAAGCAATTGAATCAATGCCACCAAATCAAACATAGAGAATTTTAATGAAATTCCATGTGAGTAATAAAGAAATGAATTTGAGTATCCTTGATGAGAGGGGTGCCTACAACAAAATCAAACTGAGTTTATTGGTAAAAGAAATGGTGACTTCAAATGTTTTGAGAATCTGTTCCAAGCTGACTACATTGCGCCTTCCCTAAATGGTGTTGTTTAAGATGCCATAAGCCCACTAAAAATAGGCTTTCTTTAGGTGCCTTAACATCATGAATTATATATAAGCTTATCTATTTTCTTTTCTTTTAATTTTATCTACCCACGCCCCTCCAAATTGGAAATCAATCTATCTATTGCAGATTGTTTGGTGACCGCCTTTTCTGAACACGTGGGTTGTTTTTACGTGGTTCTCACCTAAACCAAAGTTATCCAAAATATCATAAGTTAATCCTTTCTTTTTTGGGCCTCACCAAAAACAATGGCTATTATCCGCTCGGTAAGTGAAAGTGTTATTCATATTGGTCTGTTTATCTGTAGGCACTGTGTATGTGTATTGTAAAGTGAAAGGATAATGGGTAATATGAACTGAATATGGAAACCTGAAAGTGCACATAATATGGACATCGTGCAGACATCATATGGACATAAATCATGCATGGATAGGGTTTTCTTTCTAGACTACTTAGGTTTTACTCCCACCAGAAGGGTTTGATTTTAAGAGCTATGGCAGGGATATATAAGGGTTTTCCCTCCAAGGTGGTAAAGGCGCTTTCTTCTCTTCATTCTAATTTCGATCCAAAGATTAAAGAAATTCCTTCTATTCTATTCTAGGAGTTCCTCCTAAAGCTTGTGCAACCTAATGTAGGATTGTAGAGAGAATATAATTCAGGCAAGTATATGGTCTGAACAAGAGAATGTGTTCTAATCCTGTCTCCTATAGGTCCTGATCTTATGGGTCTCATTCTTTCCTGGGGTAAGTTTCTCCATGCCATCAATCCAATACTTCAAAATTATTCTCATGAAGCGATTATAAATCCCATGTTTATTCCACATTCTGATCCAACAATCTAGTGATGAACCAATTTCATCCATGGCTTCTACTTATAAGGAAGGCTCAACTTGTCCTGAACACTTTGTGATTCCAGTTCCTCGACTCCCTCGAGGTCTAAGAAGTTCGTGTAGGTAAAATAAAAATATCATCCCCTGCCTTCCTACGTGGGGTAATCTTAGCTGATGTAGTGTCAAATTTTCAGTCTGAGGTTGTACAAATAGAAAGGTAAGGTGTCTAATCCCACCCGACCTGAAAAATGAAATATCTGGTGCAGTAGTGATGAAACTCTTCTTCCCTTCCTTCCATCGAATGTGAGTAGGTGTAGGGCAGGGGTAAAAGTAAGAGTAAGAGTAATAAAATAAAGGTACTTCTAATTTCGATCCTGATTAATATTCATGACTTAATGGTTGTTGGGCAGCACTCCATGTCGAGAAGTTCAAGGTTGGTGAAAGAAGAAGGTATCATTCCTATTTTGGTTGCATTTTACAGTAAGTCATGTAAAAGTAAAGATATCTCTCTCATATTATATACTTAATAGAAAAAATGAAAAAAATCATATAAGGTATATGTTCTGAAGCTAGATCAACTTTCTTGTTCAATGATTTATTTCATGCTCCTCAAGCACGAGGGGAAACAAGTTTGATTCTAGTGAATTCGAAAAAGAATCTGATAGGGGATGTTTCTTATACTAGAACATGTGGTTATCATGGGTCTAGGTGCCCATATTGGTTGTTCAAAAAGGAAATTCTATTAGCGCAAGTGTATGACTGAGAGCATTTCTTTCAATTCCCACATCATCTGATCCAATCTGGCACTTCTCTTGGTCTTCCAGATTCCCTCCCTAATTAGCATGTTACTAGGGGTGACTGTAAATAGAAAGTGCATTTGGAAGGTGGTATAAGGTGGTAAGGTATCATGATTGCCAATTCCCATGATCCAATCCATCCTTGATAAGCTCTCTCCTCTCCTCCCCATTGGCATAAAGTCCAATAAGAGCCTGTACTGATCTTACTTGGTCTTTTCATTATGTTGTAAGGCATGTAGCTAGTTTTGTCCATAGAAAGTCATTCCTTTCCTTTAAGGCAAATTTATAGTCTTTCCAAGGTAAGATATAATGGAGTGATTCAAATTCCCATGGCCATTAAACGATCAAATGAGTAAACAATTCAAGGTTTTCCTCCTTTTCTATTATATTCTAGAAGTGCCTCCAACGATCTAATTCTATAGGGCCTACTGGGAATACCTCACCAAATGGAGCCTCTCCATCCAAGGTAAGTTTTGTAAAGACTCTCCCCCGAGTGTTATTTGTGTTATACTGAAGGATTGGTACTCCATCCCATCATCGTAGTTTTTTGATAGTACTAGAAGGGTCTAATAATAGTCCCTCCAAAGTAAGATGAGTGTGAAAAGATACTCTATGTGGGTCTGGGCATCAAAAATATATGTCCTAGCAATGAAAAGGTTGTCCCATCTATCAAAATTAGGTTCCCCAAAGATTCCTCACTTTAGTAGGTGGTTGTTGTCACTAAATGTCCTTAAGTTTCAATTTGTAAATGAATCACTCACTTGTCCTTTCTTAGTTGGTTGGTTTGTGAGTTAGTCCTTCTAACGAGAAGTGTTGTCATATTATATATGTAATAATGGTAACGAAAAAAGACTATAAAAAGGTCTATTTCTCACCTGATCAGCCTATTCTATGGTGACATTATAGATTCAATGCTCATAAGGCACCTACGCAATGGGGTTGGGGCTTTTGGGTTCTAGTGAATTATAAAAAGCATCTCAAATGGGGTGTTTCTTTTTATTAGCATTCTATTGGCTTGTGTCAATGCCAATAGCAGAGCTTGTGATCAACCAACCATCGAACCAGCTCAATGCCATTCAACCACAATCCCATCCATTCAAAGATGTCTCTTTCACATGTTGAGAATCAATCTCGTATAGTGAAACAATCTTAGTGAAATTAAAACCCCCTTGGGCTAATAAACCATCATGTCATGCAACTAAAAGTTTTTCTCAACTAATTTAGCACCATATATCTATCCATCCAATACTTCTAAAAGGCCTATAGAAGTGGCCTCTAAGTGATTCATTCCAGTGGTACATGTATAACAGGTCTAGGTAGCACAGTAGTGAAATAGCTTGTGGAAAACAAAGGTTTTTTCTTCTTCATAGTAGTTACTCTCTCACCTCCCTCATATTCCTCGTAGAATAAATGAGTTCGGGTAGGAAAAATTTCATCTCTCCCATATGGCGAAGGCAATAAGTAAATTATGGTAGAGCAAGTAACTATGAGGTGGGTTCAAGCATGAAACGTTAGGTCTTTTTCTCTCCCTTATGGTCTTTAGGCATTACGAAACCTAGGATCAGCCTCTAAATCTACCATTTATTTCTATCTATCGCTATCTTCTCTACTTCCCAGCTCCTCAATAGTGGTTCAAAAGAAGGCTCTCTCGAAGGTAGAAAATGGAAGGTTGCACCTACTAGAACAAGATTATCTAGAACAACTGGAGATGTGATGTGGAACACTTTGATAGATTCTGTTAGCCATCCTTGTGACACTGCCGTGATTGGAAAATTCCAAAGCTTACCTGGAATCAGTTGTACCCGAAATTATCACTCGTTCCTAAAAAAATGAGTCTCCTTTAAGCTCTTTTCATCTGACTTGTAAAATATGAAAAGGTCGCCGAGCGATGGGCCTCTCCAACTCGTTAAAGCTACCAGAAGTGATATCCCTCCTCTAGATTTTAATATTTTTGGACTTGAGGGATTATTACAAAAAAAGATCGAGCGCTTGTCTTGTTTGGCTCGTTAAAACAATCGAAAATTCATCCCTCTCGTATTATTTTATACTTTTTCGGACTTAAGGGATTCTATGAGAAAAAGGGATTATTAGAGCTTCCTATCCATCCCTTTTCAGACTCTCTAAAATTGAAAAAGAATTGAGTTATCATTTTCATTAAACTCATTAAAATCAATAGCGACAAACTTGTCCAAATGGACGAGAACAAGTTTCACTCTCGCTAGGCTCATTAAAACATAACAACGGGTTCATCCGAAGGGCGAATTATAGAACAAGCATATGTTAGCCTCCTCAAGCTTGATAAAAATAAAGAGGTACTGGTCAGCAATGACTGGGGAAAATTGGGAAGAAAACTTGAAGAAACTTTATTGGTAGCAAGTCGCTCTTGAACATGATACTTTCACTCCACATCTGAGTCAGGTTGGGTTTTTTCCGTTCATTAGTCATATCACCATTGGTCCATCGTACCATCCATCTTTGGGGTTAATGGTACCAATCCATTTCAGTGTCACCGGTATGTTCAAGAGATGTCGCTCAGAGAATTCACCTCTATCTCATCCACTATAATACATTCACGCTCCATTCTTTCATGACCGCCACCCTGAACCCTGTATCATCAAATCGTTTTCACCTGCAAGATCATTTACTCCGTTCCGTGTCGTAGATGTGGGATTAATTAAGGCCCTCCTATGATGGGTCACTTCTTGTCGACATCAACTCATTATCCAAGAAATCAACCTAGGAACTACCCTTTCAGTACTTTGAACCTTGCATGCCTCAATGGCAACTTTCTCACTTCCGGTGACAAGTTTACATCAATGGCCTTCGACCGAAAGATTTTATGTGGTGTTCGACACCAAGTCCCATTTTCACACCACGTGAATTGTACTATCGTACCTTGAGGGTCATCATCATTATCGGTGATTCCTCTCGTTCCTGTTAACAACTTACATTATTGGCTGGTAATTAGGCGATGTCTTTCCATGTTCAACTCGAGAACATCTTTCACATGGATTGACTTGTACTCTGACTGAAGATTGAACGAGTTTGAAGACCCCGGATCTAGTTTCATCCATCTAGGCTACGATATGTTCAGGAATATAAAGACATCAAATGTACATCATTGCCGAACAAATGATCATCTGAATCAAAGGATGATGACTGCGTCTGAATCATCGGTCTGCTACACAGATGATTGTCTGTCCTATGTACATGGAAATGAATTTATAAAGATGAGCATGGGAATGCCCGCCTTAGCTAGATCATGAAAAATATTATGAAGATAATGCTTTTTATTTTATCTTATTACAGGTCACCTTAAAGCTCAAAAAAACTTTGAATCCTCATGATAAAGCATTTCACCCGACATCATAAGATTAGCAACCTCATGCTTTAAGGGGAAACTGTTATAGACATTTATGGGCACTGCAACCCCAATCACACATGTCCATAAACCAAGGGCTTCTAAGTCCCTAAAAGTGTTTCTTCACACCCTAAAGGAATAAGGTCAGTTGATTACATCATCTCCCAGAAGTTTTCCATAGAAAACTGCTTAGAACTGGTCAAAACTGGACTATACAGACTACCCAGTGCAGAGGGTGCAATGCATCTCACCTACTCAGATTAAAAAGTGTGATGCATATTGGAAAGCCCTTTTGTAGGGTGTAATTGGCGAGAGTAGACAAATGGCAGAGACAGTTTGCAAGGTGGATGATCATGGAATCTTCCAGAAACTTCTCCTGTGACACTTGCCTCTTTGAATTTGTCCAGGGATGAGTAAGAGATCATCAATCTCCAGGTGGAATCAAGAACTTTCAGAAAGAGGACACTAATCAAAATCCCAGAAGCTGACTCACCCCCCTACAATCATCTATATATGGATCCCTCATCACAGGGATCCGGAGGCTCGAATCTTGTATCTTGTAAGGAAGTGTTATTGGTTTCTTGGTGCAATATCATAGTGTTGGGTGATCTAAGATTTTCATGAGGTGAAGAAGGGCTTTCATGCTGAGAGGATGACACTGGGTCAGAATAATGGGTTGTAACCCTCTTTGCTATTCTTGATATTAATAAAAATATTCAAGTTTTCCTCCACATTCTTGTATGTTTGATGATATATGAATTTGTGTAGTCAATATATATCTGGTCCTATATTGTTTATGATTGTAGATCTCTGTTCTTCGATAGTATTATGTTGCTTTGATTCCACAGGTATTCTCTGAAGCTGGGTGAACGAAGAAGGAGTGGCAAAGATCTGTCAGAAGGGAGAGGAACCAAGCAAGGAACCAAGCGCAAGACTGAGGTTGGTGTCCTTTATTCCCCTCTTATCTACTTCTCATAAAGGAAAGCGAAAGTAGTTTTGGTTTGTTTGTTTCTAAGATAGCTACCCACCTTAGTGGGACTAGCAGCTCCGAGTGGACACTAGATTTCCTGACAACACCTCCTTCGACATGTTGAAGTGATTGAGAACTTGCGTTGATCAATGGAATGCTTCCAACATCTTGTTAACTATTAGGAAAGAAAGCTAATTGGTCAACGATTGTAATTCCACCTTGAAAAGGAAATGCAATATTTCTAAAATATGTAGACACAACAACATCCATGGCATAAATCCAGGGCCTTCCCAATGAGATACTGTAGTCAAGGTTTCCATTAATGACCTCGACTTCAATCTCTACAGCCTTGCACCCCAATTCGACTTGAAAGTTACTTAAAATCCCATATGGCGTGTATGTTCTTCCATCGAATGCCTTTAATGTCATTGATGATCGAGACAAGGGTGGTGAACCTAGAGTTTTCCACGAACTCATTCACATAATACAAGTGGATGCCCCCTCATCAATGATCGTTCGATGAACAATTTTATTGAGTACTTTTATGTGTGTAAGGAAATCGAGTTGAGCCAGTAACTGAGGTGCATATCCTTTATGGTCAAAGGCCACAAGATTGGAATCCACTGGATCAATCCCACCTATTGCTTATAACAGAGCCTGCTTTTGGGAGGGGCAGTTCTGCAGTACTTCTAGCGTCGACATAGCGGATGGCAATTGAGCGAGATCCTCCACTATGTTATAATTATGTGCAGCTCGAGCACAAGGACTAAATTTCGACTTATGTATGACTCCCTTTGGTGGATTTATAGTTAATTTAGGAATAACAGGCGTAAAAACTTCTAGCGAAGTTGTCGCCGAACTACTAGGTTGATTTGTAGCCTTGTTGTTTGACGATGGTGGATTCCCATAATATTTGTTCCTTGTCAATATCAAAGCATCATTCAACTATTTTGAGACGGATAACATAAGCACTTGGGATGTGGAAGCATGATCGATAGTAACCAGATTAGTTTTTGCGTTTGGAAATGGATCAATCAACACCGCAGAGGTATTTGAAGTCTTTAGCAATTTTGTAACCTCAGCTCGATGTGGACAATCTCTCATCCAATGGTCCTCGTTACAAACATAACATGGATCACGATGTTTCTTTCACCCAAGAGGGTTCTCAAAAGATTTTTCAGGAGTTGAACTCTCTTGTTTCTTCTTTTTATCTTTTCATTTCTTCTTGCCCCCTAGTTTCTTAGGATTCTTTGCCTTGTTAGATGACATGGCATTAATCTTTGAGGCAAGAGGTTTGTCATTTGATTTTTTACTAGAAACTGCAAGAGCTTTACCAAATGGTGCCTTTGCAGTTTGCATGCTTAAGGTACCGATCACACCATCACTGACATGAGAGTCCTTGCTTGATTTAGCAGGGGGAGGAATGGAAAATGTTGGTCTGCGAGCACCAAGAATTTTGTCATAGAGTGTGATAGACTAAGTATAGATCAAGTCTATATATTGGGCACAAGCAATGACTTTCTCTTAAGTGAAAACTCCTCCTTTCGCCATGTCTTCAGTAATTGAAGGCAATAAGGACTTAATAAGCCACTCAGCCAAAATCTGATCAGGAAAATAATCCTCTACCATTCGACGACGGTGTTGCCACTCATGAATATGATGAGATATGTGAGTAGACATGGTCTGTTTAAAGTTGCTAAGGATTTTTATTCATGTTTCGTACCTTATGGGTAATTGAAAGTGGGTTAGAATGGTAGTGGCAAGGCACTAAAGTTATCAAACGAAGCTCTAGGAAATTTAATATACCATTTCGCTTTCGGACCACTAAGCATTCTCTGAAAAAGGTGAAGTCTAATCGAATCATCATTTAAGGTGTTAGATGAGCACCACAAATGAAAAGTCATTACATGATTTGATGGATATTCTACTGGATTTCCATTGAATTTAGGAATATCGGAGGGGAGTTTATGAGGAATCAATGGCCACCATGGGGCATATGCAATTGGATCATTCGTCAGCCGGTTGAAATTTGGTAATTCTAGAGTTGCTACAAAAGGCAATTGTTGATTCAGGTTAGGTGAAGCATACCTAGGATAAGATGGAATCACCTGAGCAGTAGGTCTTTGCATACCAACATAATGTATCTAATTTTGGTAACTTTGAT
Source organism: Pinus taeda (assembly GCA_000404065.3). NCBI lineage: Eukaryota > Viridiplantae > Streptophyta > Pinopsida > Pinales > Pinaceae > Pinus > Pinus taeda. The sequence continues at coordinate 41,596 of APFE030426017.1, forward strand.
AATGTTGTTGGACATAACAACTATAGTGTGATTGTTGGTAACTATTTTGAAAGGGTAGTTGTCCATTACCCATGAAGCCGTGTCGTTCAGTTCCTCGGTAGGTTTGGTGGAATTGCGATTGTTGGTATTGTGCCAGCCATGGTTGTTGGACCATTTGTTGTTGTCCAATACTAGAAGATTGACCAAGATGTGGATTGATAATACCCATTTGAGCCTGAGTCATTCCAGGTAAGGAAGCGCTAACCTGAGGTTGTGATTGAGCTATAGATACAAGAGGCTGTTGTATTGCAACCTGTGAGAGTTGAGGTTGACACACAACTGGCATTGCCTGTACTTGCGACGCAGTCATAATAGCAAGTGTAGTGGGAATATTCGACACAGGTTGGGTCTATTGCATTCAATATCAAAAATTGTCTGGAAATCACAGATCAATTAACTCTAGCAATAACTAAGCCTAGTCAGGTTCATGATAAAAATTCATTTTTCATCTTATTATAAAATGAAATCCATTATATGAACTCACAAGAATGGAATGTTGAAACTCGGATCCAAATCTTCAATCACAGAGAAAAATGGAAAGAATCAAATATTATGGGTCCTACTCAATATTATGATAAAGAGGTATATTTAGATCAAATAATCAACAAAAATTGAGCCAAATCGATTCCAAAAATTGATTGGAGATAGGAACTCCTTTAACAATTATAGAACGGAGCCTTAGGATTTGGATGATCTTAAGTAATAGCATTGACAGCAGGGATTCGAAAATTTATTAAATAGATTCTATTTTATAAATAAGGCTCAGTCGAATTTAAGGATCAAATTATAATTTTTTTATAAAAAATGAAAATTTGAATAATCCCCACTCCATATCGTGCTCTATTGGAATAACCTTCATGTCATGCATGTATCAATGGGCTAACTTTGGGTACAGTTCATGGGTATAATCCACTAGAGATCATGGTCCCATTTTGCGGGTAAAGAACTAAGATTATGGTCCCATTGGTTTTTGGGAACAAGATAGGTTGCATGGGGCTCCAACTATAGGAACAAACCCTGCTACTAGTGATGAACAACCATAGTCTACATGTGCTGCTAATGAAAAACCATACTCTAGCAGAGGAGAAAACCATTCTCATGAACTTGCGGTGTAGTTCACATTAGAATCCTAATAGTGTAGTTCCACTTGATAAGAAATACCTAGCTTGGTTTCTCTCGTCTTTTTCTAATGGTGTTTATGAGCCTTTATGGTACCTCCGAGCTAATCTCCAACTGATAGGTACTTTCTTAAGGACTAGGGTATGTAATTGTCTTCCAATCGGTAGGGATGTTATGATTCAAATGGTAACTAATCCCGCGAAATGAGAAAGAAATGCATTCCTTGTTATTATCTGATGCACTACCACCACTTCTGAATGACGTCAAGATCGAGCTATCTATTCCTAATCATCGTCATTAAATCATCGTATACAAAAATCAACAAGAAAGAATAGATCCTACTTGACCTCCACTTCGAGATGAGATCGAGTTACATATAAAAAAGAGTAGTTATGCTTATAGACATTTCCATTGATCTTGTTATTACCTACTTATCTACTGTTAGTATTTTCTTGGATATTTCATAATCTTGTCTTCTTAGTAGTTAATAAATATCCTATCCAGCTATAAAAGAATCTATGTCTTGGTAGAACCAATTGAGGAAAAAGCTATATAGGTAAGTATTCCACTCAAAAAAGGAACAAGAACAAGTGGAGCTTGGTAATTTGAATGATCATCGCCAATTATCAGTTCAGTGAGCCCCATGTTTCATATGGAGACCATTTCATGATGATAGGACAAAACAAATATTGAACCCACGGCGAGTTCTCTCTGTCTCCATTCGATTTCAACTACTTCCAGGCCACACCCACGTGCCTTTATTTTTAGTCTATTGTTGTTATATACTCCCATCCTTTTAGACTTATTATAAGGCGGTTGCGCAACTAGTTACTTTGTTGGACCACAACTACTACCCCACATGGATTACTTTTGTGGATGAACGGTTGTTTATGGGGGCCTCTCTTGGCGGATTGGACAGGGACATAATATTTGCTACCCATATGTGTGTGGGGGATAGGGCCCATCATTCATATAATGGAATCGATGCTCCTACTTCTGTCTTTGCTGCCACTGCATGCATAAACTTATTATTACCTAGAGACACTAGATCATTTGCTGGTGAATCAACTCCTCGAGCTATAGATAGTTTGAGTTCTGGTGCTTTCACAACAGAATATAATAAAACAACTGCCCCTGTTACTGGTTGTTCTCTAGATGGGAATAGGCATAACCACGAGGTAACTGTTGGAATGATAATTTAAACTACCGTGGAGCGACAACGACTGGAGCATTCTATTTCCAGAAAACCTCCATTTGAGTTCCCTGCAATGCGATCAAGTCGCAGATCGCATATTGCACATTTCCTTGTTAACCTTCACTGCATCCCTTCTATTGTCTGCGATTGCAATTTCGCGCTACGATCTGATCACATATCGTAAATCGCATGATTCAAACGGATATGGAAACGGTGGCACATCTTTTCTTTTCCTCCGATGCGATGGTGCGATGTTGTGATGAGGCGACGCATTAAAGTCCAATAGGATATTTTCAGCCATGTAATTAATGATATTTACGACGGTTGGTAAATGTAGGTGAAATTTTTAATTTTATTGTTTTCTATTTTACGGAAGTATGGGCACAAGCAAACAGTAAGTTTTTTTTTTTATTTTTCTGCAACACATAGCAGTGCTGAAACTGTAATTCTCTGAGATAGTGAAATTAGTTTCCGGAGTTGAAGTGTTCCTGTTGTAATCCCTCTGAGTAGAGGAAGACTATTTTGTAAAAGTTTTTTTCTTCATTATGATTAAGATCCTGTATTAAAAAACAGAGCGTTGTTCTTTGTGCAATTTCTTTTGTGTTTGAAATTAACAGAAATTTCCAATATGGTATCAGAGCTAGTCTAGGAACTCAGTGAGTCAAAAACGGAGTTTGTTTTTCACTGTAGGAGCTGTAAGAAGCTTATTGAGCAAATTTTCTCTAGCAGAGAAATTTTTTTTGCTTGTTTTAATTATACAGTCAGTGTCTCTTATTTAATTATATAGGTTAAGATGACATATGTTGGAACTGGTTTGAAAAATTCCCAACTGCCATAGTTTAATGGGAAAAATTATAGTTATTGGTCCATAACAATGAAAGCTTTGTTTGCTTCTCAAAGAATATGGGAGCTGGTTGAAACTGGCTATGCTGAACCTACAGATGCAACAACATTGGCTGCTTTGACAGTAGCAGAAAGAGACCAGTTGAAGAGCGACAGGAAGAAAGATGCCAAAGATCTCTTTTTTCTCTTCCAATCAATACATGAAAGTGTTTTTCCACGGATTGCAGCAGCAACAAAATCCCAAGAGGCATGGGATATTCTCAAAACTGCCTATCAAGGGATGGAGAAGGTGAAGACTGCAAAGTTGCAGATGTTGAGTAGAGACTTTGAAACACTCAACATGAAGGAATCTGATACAATAGATTCATTTTTCACTCAGGTTATTGGCTTGATAACCCAGATAAGATCTCATGGTGAGATTCTTGAAGAAAGAAGGATAGTAGAGAAGATTTTGAGAAGTTTACCATCAAGGTTTGAATCTATTGTGGTAGCAATAGAAGAAACAAAGGATCTCTCACAGTTCACAGTAGATGAATTGAGTGCTTCTCTTATGTCTCATGAACATAGACTGAGTAGAGGAACATATTCCTCTTTTGAGCAAGCATTCAAGACTCAGATATCTTTTGGCCAAGGAAAAGGTCGAGGCAGAGAAAATAACAGAGGTCATGGAAGAAGCCAAAACAAAGGCTAAAATAATCTTGCAAGCACATGCGGAAGGAGCCGCAATCAGAACCAAGATGAAGGTTCAAGCAAACAGAAAGCTCATGGACAAAGGTATGACAAATCCCAAGCCCAATGTCATTATTGTAAGAAATATGGGCACTACGCCAATGCATGTATGAAAAAACAAAATGACATGAATAGTAGGGAGAATGCTAATTTTGCAAATGAAGAAGATAAGAATCCAAAGATTGTGTTGTTAACATGTAACATTACACAAGTCAAACAAGAAGATTTTTGGTTCTTAGACTCAGGTTGTAGTAATCACATGACTGGAAATATTGAAATGTTTGCCAATGTGGATGAAAATGTGAAATCTGAGGTAACAATAGGAACTGATAGTAAGATATTTGTCAAGGGTAAGGGCAGAGTCAGTATCCGAGCAAGAAATGGGGAACAAATGATTGTCCCAGAGGTATACTATGTACCTGGTTTGAAATGTAATCTTTTGAGCATTGGACAACTCATTAACAAAGGCTACAATGTGTTCTTCAAAGATGATATGTGTACAATCAGAGACATACCTCCAAGTAAGAAGATCATTGCACAGGTGCAGATGACCAACAATAGAATGTTTCCTCTCAAACTCAGGGAAAATTTGAAGGAAGGAAGAATTATTGCAGCTGTAACACAACAAGTCTTTCAGGAACAAGTGAAAGATGAGAATTGGTTATGTCACTTGAGATTTGGACATCTCAATTTCGGAGGCTTGAATCTGTTGCACAGAAAGGGAATGGTAAAGGGCTTGCCATTGATCGAGAAACGGGACAGCGTTTGTGAAGGCTACATATTGGGCAAGCAACACAAAGAAATTTTTCCAGCAGGAAAGAGTATGAGGGCAAAAGCACCCTTGGAAATTGTTCACTATGATGTGTGTGGACCGATGCAAATACCATCATTTTCCATAAATAAATATTTTTTAACTTTCATTGATGATTACACCAGAAAGACATGGGTGTATATGTTGAAACAGAAGAGTGAAGTGTTTGAGAAATTCCGCCACTTCAAAACTCTTGTTGAGAAGCAGTGTGGCCATTATATCAAAGTGCTCAGAACAGATAGAGGAGGAGAGTACATCTCCAAATAATTTTTGCGTTTTTGCAGAGAGAATGGCATACAAAATCAGTTCACCACGAGGTATACAACTCAGAAAAACGGTGTTGCTGAAAGGAAGAATAGGACCATTCTTGACATGGTCAGAAGTATGCTAAACGCAAAACACTTGCCACATGAGTATTGGGCAGAAGTTGTCACTTGCGCAGTTTACATCTTAAATAGATGCCCAACTAAAGATGTCATGAAAAAATACCAGAAGAAGCATGGAGTGGTCAAAAGCAAATTGTCACTCACATGAGAGCATTCGGTTGTGTAGCATATCCACATGTACCTGATCAGATAAGGAAGAAGCTTGACAGTAAGGGGGAGAAGTGTGTCTTTATTGGTTATTGTGATGAGTCAAAAGCATACAAACTGTATAATCCATCCACTAAGAAATTCATAGTAAGCAGAGATGTGCAGTTCATTGAAGATGAAGCTTGGGATAGAAGCTTAGCAAAGACAGTGAATGTGAAGACAATTGTGTCTCACGAAGAAGAAGAGGAAGGGACAACAGCAAATAATCCTTCCTTGGCGGCTCCTCCTCCACCACAACAAGTACAACAAACCACACCACAAGCCGGAATTCGAACAGCCTTGAGAAATCAAGGGAGTGCTTCTCCAAGCACACAACAGGGATCTGAAATACCCTCAAGTTCGGATGGAACTCCAAGCACACCAAGAAGACCAAGATTCAGAAATTTGAATGAGATTTATGAACAAGGAGAGATAAGTAACAATGTCGGTCTGAATTCATTATTCGCTTTGTATTGTCATGTTGATGACCCAATTCATTTTGAATATGTTGTAAATGAAATAAATGGATTGAAGCAATTAATGAAGAAATTGGTGCAACTGAGAAGAGTAAAACATGGGAGTTAGTGGATCTCCCTGAAGGCAAAGATGCCATTGGAGTTAAGTGGGTCTATAAGACCAAAAGAAATGTTGAAGGCAAGATTGACAAGCACAAAGCAATACTTGTTGTGAAAGGCTACAAGCAACAACAAGGCAAAGACTATGATGAAACCCTTGCACCAGTAGCAATGATGGAAACAGTCAGAACAGTGTTGTCTATTGTAGCGCAACACAAATGGAAGATTTATCAGATGGATGTTAAATCTGCATTCATGAATGGAGTGTTAAAAGAAGAGGTTTATGTTAAGCAACCTCCAGGCTATGAAATTGAAGGCCAAGAGCATAAAGTGTGAAAACTGGAAGGCTCTTTATGGGCTGAAGAAAGCTCCAAGAGCATGGTACAGTAGAATAGATGCTTATCTCATTGAGAATGGGTTTGATAAGTGTGATGTTGAACCCACACTCTACATAAAGGAGAATGACGGTAAGATTCTTATTGTTGTTTTATATGTAGATGATTTGATTTTTACTAGCAATGATGCTTCTCTTATTGTTGATTTTAAAGCACTCATGAAAAGTGAATTTGAAATGACTCACTTGGGCTTCTTATGGTATTTTCTTGGAATTGAAGTAAACCAAAGTGAAAGATGTGTTTTCATTTCTCAATTTAAATATGTAGAAGCAGTGTTGAAGAGATTTAACATGCAGAACAGCAAGGCAGCTATGACTCCAATAGTAATGGGGTTGAAATTGACCAAAGCAGACAGCAGCAAGGATTTTGATCCAAAATTGTACAAGAACATAGTTGGTAGCCTTATGTACTTGACAGCAACTAGGCCAGACATTATGCACGCTGTGAGTTTAATCTCCAGATTTATGGAAAGACCGAAAGAGACTCATTGGTATTTTATACTCCTCTTCTGAAAGTTTCATGTTGACAGGTTACACTGACAATGATTCGGCTGGAAGTGTTGATGATAGGAAAAGCACATCAGGATATGTGTTTCATATGGGATCGGGAGCCATCTCATGGGCTTCCAAGAAGCAACGAGTTGTGTCTTTGTCAAGAGTAGAGGCAGAGTATGTGGCAGCAACAGCAGTAGCATGCCAAGCAGTGTGGCTCAGAAGAGTTCTCAGAGATTTGTGTCATGAACAAGAAAAGGGCAAAACCATTCACTGTGACAATAGCTCGGCAATAGCATTGTCTAAAAACTCTGTTTTTCATAAAAGGACAAAGCACATAGACACCAAATTTCACTTCATACGTGAATTGGCTAACAATGGTGAGATTGTTTTACAGCACTACATAACAGAGGATGAGTTAACTAACATCTTGAAAAAACCATTAGGAAATAAAAGTTTTGATCATTTCAGGAAATGCCTCGGTATGCAGAAAAACCGAGCAGTTGAAATTAAAGGGGAGTGTTGGAATGATAACTTAAACTGCCGTGGAGCGAGATCGACTGCAGCATTCTGTTTCCAGAAAACCTCCATTTAAGTTCCCTGCGATGCGATCAAGTCGCAGATCGCATATTGCACATTTCCTTGTTAACCTTCGCTACGTCCCTTCTATTGTGTGCGATTGCGATTTCGCGATGCGATCTGATCGCATATCGCAAATCACATGATTCAAACGGTTATGGCAATGGTGGCACATCTTTTCTTTTCCTCCGA
>APFE030426030.1:0-12408 GCA_000404065.3 Pinus taeda
TATATATAGTAGTAGCCGAGAAATTGGATCCACGCCTTTTGCATTTATATCATCAATCCCAACATTTATCTCTTCTTCATCCAAGTCCTTGGGCTCCATAGGTTTCTTATTTTTATCCATTATACCCTTCATCCTTTGCTCAGTTGGGATCTTCCATGGTGAGTGCCGATCCGGGGGATGGTGTGGCTTTTTCTTATTTTTCTCTCCTACTACAGAGTTAGTAGGCTTTGGCCAGTGACCTAGGTTTTGTAGCAATGATTGGCGATGTGGCAGTCATGATGTTTCCTAATCCTCTCCTCAAGAACTCTTGCTCAACTTTTGCCCAACTCAGGTAACCAAACATGCAGCAACACACTCAGCTTTTTAAGTGCTACAACAAATATCAATTTCTAAAGAAGCAAAGTGTCCAAGTGTGGAGTGGGCTGCAATATTTATAACCCATTTTGAATTCAAAATATTTGTAGCACCGTAAATCTTCCTCATAAATGTTACTTTTGGTGAAATATTGTCCTAAATTTGTGCCTTAAATTCATTTCTCCCACTCCTTTTAATGATAAAATTGTTGTCAAATCAATTGTAATTGTTCCAATGGCTACTTTCTAAGAAGGCGGCACAGAAATCCTCCTTGTGGCATAGCTACCTCGTCGTAGTTTCCACCTGTACGATCTTCCAAAACATCACACAACCTTCTTTCTTTGATAAACAATTTCCTGGGCAGAGTAGTTTATAGTCCTATGCTTTCTTTCAACTACCAGAAGCACTAAAACTTTCATGTGTCCATGTAGTCATTGTATAGGGGCAGGATCATCCCTATAAACCTTTAGCTTTCTCCCATTAATCCTGCCAGTAAATACTTCTCCATTCATCTTTGTTAGTTGAACTGTGCAACCATCTGAAATGTCCTTAATTACATACGATCCTCGCTAGTGCATCTGAAACTTCCCCAAAAATTTGGTAAAATTGTTTTCATACATCATGACCAAATCAACATTTTTTAAGGTGCACTGCTTAATGTGATGATTGTTCCATGCCTTTTCTCTAGATTTCTGTACCTACTAATGAAAGTCAGCCAAAAAGTTGTCTTCGTCTAATGCCAGTAGTTGTGCTAGACATGCCTCCATGACATTGCAACCTGCCATCTCAGTTACTGCTATAATCCTTAGGCTGGGCACTATGTATTCCATCGACGTTATTGCTTCTTGTTTGTAAACCATTCAAAAGGGTGTTTTCCCAGTAAATTTATTACAGGTAGTCCTATATTCCCATAGAACTGCTAGTATGTGCACATCATAATTATTCCTATTAACATTGTAGACCTTTGTGAGGGCATTCTTTGAGATCTTGTTGAAATCTTCAAAATTTCCATTCGCCTGGGGGTCATATGGCATACTCTTCTAATGGTACATTTGGAACTCTTATGTTAAAACTGTGATTATCTTATTTAGGAAGTGTGACCCTCTGTCACTCATCAGAATCTTTGAGCATCCAAACCTCAACAAAATAAACTTGAATATGAACTTTGCAGCAATGTCCACACTGCAATCCTTCACAGGTTGTGCCTTGGCCCACCTATTTGAGTGCTTCATCACAATTATAATATAACATGCTCTCGTCTTCTTTCCCTGTGGATGAATAGGTCCAACAAAGTCAATTGCCCATTTATCAAATGCTTGTAATGTGACATGTGGCTTTAATGGAATTTCATCCCTTCGCGATGGTCTCCCAATCCTTTGACATGCATCACATGCATTGCAATATTCCTTGGAATCTTTATGTACCATCATCCAGCATAATCATGCCCATAGGATCTTCTACCTAGTAGCCTTACCTGCATAGTGTCCTCCAGCGACACCACTATTTTATTCAACTAGAATGTTGTGTCTTTCATATTCAAGCACATATCAGCGTAGCACTTCATCTAACCCCATCTTATATAATTGTCTTGCAATCACAGAAAATATGCAGCCCTAACAACTAATTCCTTGTTTTGTTGTGTCATATAACCTTTAGGAGCTACGTCAATAGATAAAAAATAAATAATGTCTGCAAAATGCTCATCCACAACCCTAAAAACAAAGAGTTGTGTGTTAGGTAATCCTTCCACAATATTTGTAGGCTCTTCGCCATTTTTATCCAAGAAAGGTGGTTCGGTACAACATTCAATCTCCCAGGCTTCACTATTACTTCAAAATAATATTCTTGGAAAAGGAGCAACAATCTATAGATTTTCCCCACAACAAAGGCTTATTGACCAAGTACTTCAAAGCTGAATGGTCTGTGTACATCTTAAATTGTGCACCTTGTAGATAATATCTAAATTTCTATAGTGCATAAACCATGGCCAATCCTTCGTGCTCTATGGTTGAGTAGTTCATTTCAGCCTTAGATAGTTTCTGACTAGCAAAGGAAATTGGGTGATTGATATCACCTACCCCTGGTTGTGTTAAGACAGCTCCCAACGCTATACAAGACACATCAACATGCACATGAAATTCCTTCTTCCAATCTGGGAATACTAGGATTGGTGTCATAACCATCTTCTCCTTCAGAGTATCTAAGCTCTTCTGAAAATCATCGTCCCAACAAAACTTAGCATCCTTATTTAACAACTTCTCCATGGATGCAGTGATCTGTACATATGCCTTAATAAACTTCCTATAGTACCTAGTATGATCCAATGTCATGCGTAGCTACTTTACATCCATAGGGGACTTCAGATTGATAATTACAGTGATCTTAGCGGGGTCTACCATTAGTCCCAGGTTACAAACAACATGTCGTAACAGTATTTCGTAAGGTACACAGAAAATGTGTTTCTCTAAGTTTAGGGAGATCTATTACTTCCTCATGTATCCAACATCAGGCGCAGACTAGAGACATGCTTTTTGATCAACCCAAACACTATCCAATCATTGAAGTAGACATCCCAAAACTTATGAATGAATTCCTTGAATGTTGTGAAAACCACCCTTGAGAAGATCACAGGATCCTCTTTTAGTCCAAAAGGCATGACTGTATATTGGAACAACCCCCATTCAGTAGTGAAGGTAGTCTTACTTCTATCCTCCATGCAATCTTAATTTAGTGGTATCCCGAGAATCCATACGTAAATGAATAAGCTTCTTGTCTGCCAACATTCTCATGAACTTCATTTGTAAATGGCGTAGGGAATGGATCATGTACACATGCATTGTTTAACTTCCGAAGGTCTATGCAGATCCTGATATCACCTTTCATTTTCTTCTCTTGGACCACCATAGGACTGACCCATTTGGATTCTTCTACAGGCTCAATTATTCTGGTCGCAAGAATTTTATCGAGTTCCTCTCATACCTTTTCCTTATATTTGGGATTCCACTGATATGGGCACTACTTAATTGGCTTCGAATTAGGTTTTAAATTGATCTTCCTCATCCCCAAATCTCCTAATATCCCCTTCAAGTCATAGAACTTGGTTGGAAATAAATCCTGGTATTCATGTAATACTTCAGCTAACTTATCCACTACATCTTCATCCCAATAGTCACCAATGTTCACGAATTTTGGTTCTGCCTCTGAACTAATGTTTACCTTCTTTGTGCACACCAGTCACGAATATCAGGGATCTCTGCATTAGGTCCACCAACTTCACGTTGTCCCTCTGATTCAAGGATATTAATACTTCGTGGATCCTCATTAGCTTCTTCCATTATAACATTGTAACATTCTAAAGCATGATGTAGTTGTGTACTCCACTGAGGTTGTAACCATGTGATAGGTTTGACGGGTGTTCAGAAGATTATTGCTTTAGTTTCCTGAAGCACTTCATCAATGCATTTGAACCCATATTTGAAATTGAATGTCAACAATAAACTTTTTTTCATCTCATCCCAACCAGCGGTAATGTGTCACATCTCAGTCTTTAAATACCAATTCTTTGGGATAACAACCAAGTTATGAATAAATATGTGCACCCACTCAAGCTGAGGTATCTCACCCCATGCATTAGTCCACCACACCAGATGTTTGTGTAGATCAGCCTTACCATTTTATTTTTCAGTGATTCAAGTGTTCGCGTAGCCAAATCTTAATCGCATCATTCTACAATATTCCTTCTAGTCAACAAAATTATCCCTATGTGTACCCCACCATCTTGCAGGCATAGCTCTTAATGCTATATCTAATGCCTAGAACTAATGTTCCTCTAGTACATCCCTTTCAAAATGGTCAAGAAATATATTGACATCACCAAAGCCATCATAATAGGGTAACTTATATACCTCATTAGATACATAGCATAGCGATTTTGTAAGTCGATTGCATCTTAATGTAGAAACCTCATGCAATCGATTCTGCCAGATTTCTAACTCTTCATCTGAATCTGATTGGTAGGAATTATACTTCTCCCAACTAATCCTTCCATCTACAATGGAATCAATCCAATCTTCATTTTTCACAGTTAACTTATGTATGTTCTCAATGTCATCATCTTCATAATAGTCACAATTCAGTTCTGTGTATCGCGCACCTTCAGTTGGATCCAATGGGATAATTACTCAAAGTTCATTTTTATCAAATACCATGCTTCACTTCTTTAAGTTAATGATTTCATTCTTTTCAAAGGCCCAATCAATCCCAAGCAAAACTGGGTATGGCTTACTATCAGTGACGATCTTAATAAATTCGAAATCAGCCACTACATTTTCTCCTTCAATATCTAGAGTTACTCCATGCAGGAACCACATTGGAATTATCTTTTATTGATTTTCCATGTGCAGTTGAATGGGAAACAGTTGTAACTTAGGCTTTCCCATACATTCCAAAGTCTGCTTCAGCAGTATGTTAGCATCAGAGCCCAAGTATAGGATTACCTGATCCATTTCAAAATCACCAATCTATGCAGTTAGCCACATCTCCCTATCAGTTCTCTTCTTTCTTTGGTTCACTTTATTAACTGCGCGTTGTCCTGGTAATGGCTTATCCTTGTTGGCGCAGTTATTTATTAGTTATTACATTCCTTCTACTACCTTTTGATCCCATAATAACTTCATGTGGGTCTACAAAAATGATTTTAACACTATGGGATCTAAATCTTGTATTGCAGTAGCATCTTCAGGTTTCTCCTCATGTGGGACTATCAGCATCTGGTTCTGAGTTGTAGAAGCACATAGACCCATAAAAATCTTTCTTTCCTCCATGAATTTCTCTTTTTCTTTATGTAAATCAAACCTATCATTCTTCTCGATGGTTTTTCAGACCCATGAGTCTGATTCCAGCTATTTTCCTTCAACCTTGTCTTCACCAGTGGCTACGCTACTTCATGTGACTATGTTGACACTAGGATCATCTCCATGCGGCTCAGATCTCATCATTTGAATCTTCTATTTCAACTGTTGGTTCTTCTTCTCCGGCATATTTGCTATTAAGATTGGGAAATCTTCTATAACATTATCAAATTGATGACAGTACTAACATGAAGGGTGCATTGAATTCTGACAGTCAAGCATAAAGTGTCCTAGTTCTCCACAGTTGTAAAACATAATCTAGCCCTGGCCTCTTCCAACTCCTCCTCCTCATCCTCTTCCCCCTCCTTGGAATCCTCCCTGAGTTGTAGGTGAGCCTTGGTTGTTCTGCGCGCGATTTTTAACCTACATTCTATACAACAGAGTTATGTCCATCCTTAGTTTATAGCTTTGACAATTCCTCTCGTCATGACCAACTGATTTAAAAAAGTTGGAAAAGAGTTACTTTGGAGACTGTATAAACTTATATAATAGGAAAAAATTATCTATCGAATGATGTCTTGATGCTTGGAAGATCTTACACCAGGTACATACATTGGTGCTTGATGCAGTGGAAGACTCTAGCTTTAGCGAGTTAGGTCTTCCCACAACTATATAATCCTGAAATAAAGGGCATTGATCCTTATATGACCTTCAGCCTTGCATTTTGTGCACCAGACATAAGAATGTGTCTCTGACTTAACCTCCTTTCCCTTCTTCAGATCCTACAAATCCATATGCAAGTTTGCTAGCTACCCCTGGATCTACTTAACTCCTACATTCATATCCTTGATTAGTGAGGCTTCTAGCTTCATTACGATATCCAACGCTTCGGCATGAGATCGAATCTTCTGCTGAGATAACGGCAATCTTAAGTGAGGTAATAGAAAAGCTATATACCAATCCCTATGGTGTTCATTTGAAATATGAAGTTTAGCTTGACTCAGTAAGTACTTCAGTCACTAATCTATATCCCAGGTAGACTCATTAACCCTCTACTTAATCTCCTTGATCTCAGTCACACATTGAGCTTTCAAATTTGGCTTCGTAAATTCTGCATTCAACGCATCCTTTGTATTAGCCAATGAGGCAACCGGATGAGTTGTGTTGTAATTGATGTACCAGGTAATAACTCTGTCTTGTAGCACTGTAACTAGTTACACTTTATTCATATCATCATTTTTTATCTACTTCACTTTCCATATAGCCTCTGCATCGAACCAAAATTGTTTTGGATCCTATAATCCTTGACCCCTGAATATAGGCATTTTCATTGTATTTTCCATATTGAATAGCGGAGGTAGAGTTGGAGGTGGAGGTGTAGGTGTTTGAGGTGAAGGTGAAGGTGGAGGTGGAGTGGTTGGATGTGGAATTACAGAAGTACCCTGATCTATAGTCTACGCAACACCTCTGGGCATACTAGGGCTACTTCATTCTTCTTCACTTTTAGACTCTCCCAATAAGGGATTGTATTCACTTCTGACAAATTTGTTTAGATCTACTCTGAATCGCTTTCCACTTAGTGTAGATCCAGTCAGACCCCTTTTAAACATTAAGGTAAAGGCATAATTCCCTTTTCACACAAAAGAATTTTAATCCAGGTTTTTAATGATTTCAGGTACTTACCTCTCAAACCTTTGAAGAATCATCATCCAGCTTTGCTATAAGAGACATATGTATCTATTGAAAATTCAGTGATGAAACCACACAAAATACTATCAATCTAGTAATCAACATTGCTTTCAACCTTATAATTAGATCCTTCAAGACGTTTGATTAATTTTTGAGCCCACACAATAGGGTTGTCATGCTTCCAAGTAGGTTCGCTATCTGTTAATATGGATAGCTACTAGTGTAATTCACAAGGGAACGATGAAAAGAAAAATTCATGTACTTCTGTGTAGAGATACCTTTGTAACCACTTTTATTTTAATAATCGTGGATTCCTATTCTCCTGGGCTACAAACTTGTGCAACTTTTGATCTATCCACTTCTTGATTTCCTTCTTAGTTGGTATCCACTTATGCCACATGACACATCCCTTAGATAGATCCCGCTCTTGACAATGGAACCATTTGTTGGCTTGAGGGGGCTTGGACCAAGGTTTAGAGTTAGTTGTGCTAACCAACAAAACCCTACACTACTGGCCCTTTCGGTAACATCCTATGTAGCGCAGACTACAGTCTCACTCGAGGCAGTATTGGGGGATGCTAGAACGAGGCTTCTGCATCCAGAAGGCCATTTGATGTGGGGTAAAGGAATTTTCTTCAGTTTCATGTATGATCTGATCTTCATGAACCCTTATTCATGAACTTAAGCGATTTTCAGTTAAAGAGAGCTATAAAATTTGCGTAAACATCTAATCATGCATAAAATCACATAAAATAATGGATCTAGATCTTCACAGAGTAGTAAATTAAGAAATATAGATAACTATCATTCAAGTGCATAATTACATAAAATACACAAGTATACAAAAATAGACACAGAACTACTTCAAATATTCTTTATTACTTCAGATCATCCTTATACAGACTTTCCAGACCCTGTGCACATAGCTATAGGGGCCCGCACACTTAGTAGCAGACTTACCAAGGTCTCTATGCACTCAGTTGCAAGAGCCTTCCCCTTTTTTGAAACGCAGAAAGATTGTACAGACTCATAACATATCAAAATCCCATTATGTTTAGTTATTCCCCTCTTAGACTCACTAAGACACCGTTTTATATACTCTTTTATATTACAATACCATGGTCTGCAAACCATGGGCGGATCTTAAAAGAATACCAAAATGTAAGGGGTTTTGACCTTCCTAAAACCCCTTGACTCCTATTGACCTATGCGTTGTGTGCTCCTCTCCTCAAAATGCACAGACTTATAATATATTAAGAAAATTGACCCAGGGGACCCTGTCCCAATAGGAATGAAATCGGATTGTAATCATTTTGGGAAACATAACCTTCACACATCGAGACAGATGGAGCTTGGCTGAGATATTTTTTAGTTGTTGTTCAAAGATCCCCCTCTCCTTATAAATAGAGGGAAGGAACACTTAAACTAAGTTCCCAATTTATGTATTCTATAGGCCTGAATTCTACTTTTTCAAGTTCTGAGCTCTATTCCCAAAGAGAGTGGTTCTACTTTGGTTCAATTTTATTATTGATAAGGTGCTCATGCATATAAAATTGATAAATGTAATGGACTGGTGATTTGGAATCCATCTTCAAAGATTAATGAAGCGGTTTGGTTGATTTCAATTGGAGAAATGCATAATATGTTTTCCCCTTCATATATCATTTCATTTATGTCTTTCCTCTTCTGAAATTGTGTTATGATGTTGTCAGATTCACTCTCTCATGGTTATATGTATGTTTCTAAGTAGTCAAAAGTACCTGTCCAAACACATATTTACTTGTGTTATTGATAGCCTATAGTACCTATGTCATCACAGATTTACTTGTGTTATTTGATAGCCTACAATACCTGTATGTAAGCACAAATTTACTTATGCTAATTGGTGACAAATGTGTTCATGAGGCATAGAGCTTGAGACCTTGATTCGTGTTAGAGTCGGTCTAGTAGCCCTCCACCAGAGATCAAAGCTCTTTGCATTTCATAATTAGGTGTCCCATCAGTGTGATCATGTTGCATTCTGTTAGGCATGCCATAACTCTGCTGGAGGAGTTTGTGTCTTTTATTCCCCTCTTGTTTGGCGCTGCTGGTTCAGGTTTGTTTGAGTGAATAAAATCTTCAAAGGGTCATTTGTCTTGTTTTAAATTTCGAGGTCTTAGGTCTAGGGTTGAGTCAATTTTTGTCTGGAGAGGTCATAAAGGACTAGCAGGCCAGAGGGATGTCCTTCATAAAGCATCATTTCAACAATTCTCACTATTGTACAGCTAAATTTTCACCTTGTTTTCAAAACTCTGTTTTTGAAAAACAAAGGTCATTTTCTCATTTTTTGTAAAAATTCTCAAATTTTCAAACTCTCCAAATGTCAAAGTGCATCCTTGGCCTCCTTTGCCAAAGCACCTTAGAAGCTATCCCTGCAAAAATTTTTAGAAGAAATCATCATTTCAACCAAATTTTCAAAGAAAAGAAACCAAAAGTCAGAGCCAATTAATTCAAAAAGTGTCAACACTCAAAACATTATAAAGTGGGCTTTGAGCAAATGAAAATCTAAAGGAAGCCTATAAAAGCACATCATTCTTCATTTGCAACTCATTTTCCTCTCACAAGCTAAGTGAAACCTTGCAAAGGTGATTTTATGAGTTCTTGAGCAAAATGGGTAGTTTCAAAGGCGGGCTACACGTCAGGAAGGGCGCGCTACGCGTCAGGGAACTTTTTTCAGTGTAATTTTACAAGGGCGCTACGCGTTGAAGGGGCGCTACGCGTTGGGCAAGGCACACTACGCGTTGGGTTTTTCGCCTTGTAACTTGCCAACAAGCACACAAACCCTCTCTTAGCTCAAGCAAAATACAAGTAAGCTCCTTTTCCATGGCTGGTTTTGTTTTTTGCAAGATGAATGTGAAATAAATATGACAAATATGCCATGAAAATTAAAAGAAAAAAACCCTAAGTTGCTATGTGAATTTAAAGGCCAAGTTTACTAGGGTTTCAAAATAATATGCTGCCCAAGGTTTTCCCATTTTGACCCTTCCTTTTCCCCCCATATTCACCAACATTTCACTTCAAATTTCCCATAACATTCTATAATATCCCTTCACAAAATCCCAGAACCTACTTCTCCCCAAAACCCTACAATATCATAATTTCCTATTTCCTTTCCCTTCCATAAATTCCTCGTTATTTTCATTGCCCCTAATTCCCTCATGTTTCCCTTTCCCTAACAATTCCCTTGTATTTATGTCCCCTTGGTAACAGCATTTGAAAAAGTCAAACAGCAATCAATTGTGTGCACAGTCAGTATATACATTTCAGCCATCCTGTCTTCAAAACCATGTAAGAAACCGAATCAGATTATGAGCAGAGTTATGACAGTGATTCAACACCGGAGGTAGAAGTGCCTTGGAGGCATCACGAGGGTGGTAAAGGTGGTCGGCATGTCAGGGAGGAGCCCACCTCTTTGGCTCAATTGCAAGCATGTCCACTTGCAATGTCCTGTTTTCGGTACCAATCATGTTTTGAGTATTGTGAGAGGATCTCACAAATTCAACATCACAGAGAATTAGTCTGTTTGTTTGTCCTACATTTTCACAATGGTTATGTGAACCTTGCAGGAGTGGACTTCACACTATCACCCGAGGTTGTTGCTCAAGCCACCGGGATACCAAATGTTGGGGAAGAGTGGACCAAGCGCAAGCTACTCGACAAATTTCATTATCAACCATACATCAAACCGGATGCATGAGGCACCTTACTGCTGTTTTTCCTTTCAGATTCCTAAGGGAGGATTATGCACCCTTGATGAGGCTTATTATGCACTATTTTACTTGTGAGGGAAGATTTTCACGCTAATATTCGTACCATATCCATTTGTTGATGCATTTCACCCAGGTACGAATGATGAACATTCCATTTTTCATGTGCCGGAATATAGAAAAGATGGTGCCCTTAGTGCAAAGGAAGAACACCGCACAGCAACTCAAAAGTATATATCATTATGCACTGATCGAGATCATAGTGATGCATCAGTTGGCACAACAGGGTATTCCATGGGAGGATTTCATTTCTCGCGACTTCTTCACGGTGCCACACCCACCTCCTGAGATTATCCATGATGAGGGAGGGCCTTCACAGCAGTTTGACATTCATGAGACCGAGCATGTTGATGCTCCAGCTTATGTAACATATCAGAAAGGCCCCAGAGGCTTATTTGCATATGCACGACGAGTACTATCTCCACCCGAGGTGGAAGGGGTCTCGTTGACTTCATCGGCACAGCGAGTATTATCTCCACATCATGTGGAAGGGCTATCGCCATCTTCTTCAACATAGGTATAGGTCCAGGACAGGGGCAAGAGGCCCATGATTGATGAGGTTCCTTCAAGAGGTCAGGACACAGATGTCATTGATATTGATGCTAGCTCTCCTGCCTCAGAACTCAAGGAGATCATCTGAGAGCAAAGGGCCGAGAATGAGTCGCTGCACAAGAAATTGCAGATGGAAAAATGGGTGATTAACTACTTAGATCAGCGCAACAAATAGTTGGAAGATGAGCATGAGCTTTATGAGTAGCGGAAGATTCGTGAAGACCAGGAATTGGCCCGTAGGAGACCCGGTGATTTGACACCTATCGATCGAGAATCTATGCTCATTCGGGTGAACACTCATTTAGAAAAGTTGATAGCCAAGGAAAACAGGGACAAAGATATGCTCCGCCACATGAAAAATCATTATTGGGCCCGCATGCATGTGTGCAAAGCAAAAATGAAGGTACTCAAGAGACGATTGGCCAAGGCACTAAAACGGAGGAAAAGGCCCGATCCACTTCAGATTTTGGCTGAAGCCACCTTGAAGGAGCATGACACTCAATGATACACCCTCAGCTCAAAATTCAGACAATTTGGAGCAATTTTGGTCAATTTTGAATTTTTTTGTCAAAAACAGGTTTTTGCCCTCAACGCGTAGCGCGCCGCGTGCTACCCTTAAGTTGGGGAGGTCCATTTCACGAAAACTCAGCATTTTTGGATTTATCATGACAAAATACACTTTCTCAGCCACTGCCAAGAAGTTTCATGAAGATTTGAGCCCCCAAAAGGTCAAAAAACAAGCAAAAAATGACCTTCTGTCACTTTTTGGACACACAGAAAGCAGTCTTGGGAGATTACAATTGTGGAGGGAAAAATGGCCACCAAATTGAGAAATTTTACTTGGGCTTGAGCGTAGACATCCAGACCTTTCCAACAAGCCCACTTGTGCCTCATTTGGATGCTGGAAATTTCCTCAAAAGTGGCCTGAAAGGCGCGCTACGCGTTGGGAAAATTTGCCAGTTTTGCACCTTCAGCTCAGGAAAACGTGACATTGACTAGTTTTGACTTTTTGGTGGGATTTTTCATCCTCTTTGATGTAATTGATGTAATTTCATGTTTATATGACACTTTTTACCTAGTCTAGAAGATTCATTCATAAAATGGCAAAAAATTAATGAATGAATTGGTTTCCTAGCTTATAGAGGCAAGTTGTTTTG
>APFE030426030.1:12860-31872 GCA_000404065.3 Pinus taeda
GCTACGAGGTTGAGCGTGGTTTGATGTGGCCTTGAGTCTTGCCTTATTTCAGCCTAAGGCAGATTTGAGCGCTAACATTCGCACTCCACTTTTTCTGCATTTTCACCTCCTCACTCTTCCATATTTCTACTGCAAATTTTTTCTTAGGATTCTATGTTATGTCCATCCCTCTGCATCGATTTCTCTCCTTTCCTTCCTCCTGTTCATCTATACTACAATAACAACGCTAAACTATGCATTGTTGGGTGTCAGTCACCAGAACCAACACATTTCTCTTTGAGATTGACAATATTTACTAGTATGTATTTCTATCTATGTGTTTGCTTGAATTTACCTTGGCGAAGGGCTATTCAATGAATTACGTGACATATGGAGTGCAACAGAAAGACTTTAGATCATTTTCAAAAGAACTTCTCTCATATTCCCTAGGCATTGGTCTCCTATCAACCTAGTGTTTGTCTCTATGAGGCTTCTATATATTCTAAAAGAAATTGTGTGATAGGAGATAGAAAAGGCTACAACATCTTTATTCTTTCTGGCATTATTGTCAAGGAACAAATCAGAATATTTTTCCCTAGGTACGACAATTTTTACATTTCCTTTGTCCAATGAGAAAGTGAAGTGTAGGCTGAAGATCCCTCACCTTGGAAACTCCATTGTTTGAATCTTATTGTAAAAATATTTCTTTGGATTGCAACATTATATATCAATTCCAAGCCCAAGCAGAACGTTCACAAAGGAGATTAAAAGAGTTGAGCATCAAATATCAATTTGGGGGAAGTGGTGCATGCCTGTTTTTTTTTGTTGACCTTCAAGAGAACAATGGTATAAGGTCTAGTAATCAGATGTGGGGCTGGTATCATTGGAAGGTTTACCTCACCTGGGTCAATTGAGCCTTATGCATAAGCAAGAGTTGTATATAACTAAGCTCACTATGTGAGTGTTTAATTTCCATCCTTTAGAGTTTGTAGTTTTTCATTTCAGTTTTATGAGGAAAGGACTCCCAACAAACAAAATTCCATGGAGATTTTCTCATTTTACAGGCTCGATATATTTTTACTCCTACCCAATGGTGAAGGCTACTGGTCTGCAGGTTCTCAACACCTTGCCAGAAAGGCATTGTCCCCAATTCGAGCCAATGTTGTCATTTATTGCAAAATGTGTTTCCAGTTTTCCAAAGAGTAAATGAATAAAGAAGTTTGCAGTCATTTACCAAGTAGAAAAAGGACTCAAAGTGTAAATTGAACCCTCTCCATTGGAAAGTTCTCTAAACAAGATTTCCAACAATATGTGGAAGTCCAAAAATGGACTCATGGGTCAAAACATATGGTCTGCTGAAGTTCAAGGATTGAAGCCTTAGGAATAATATCGGAGGTCCGATATATCGGAGATTTCTATCGAAGGTCCGAAGATATTGGCAATCATAACATCAGAGCATCAACCATATCGGCAATTGCAACACTAAAGAATCAACCATATCGGTGATCACAACATCAGAGCATCATCCATATTGGTGATCGAAACATCAAAGCATTAGCAATATCATGATCACAACATCAGAGGATCAGGAATATCAGCGATCACATATCAGAGGTCAAGCATATCGATGCATCATATATCAGAGGTCCTGAATATCAGAGCATCGACACATCGGAAGGTTGGCGAATCAGAGAATATGAAGTTCTTAAAGTGACAACCTTTAAAAATTTTTGATATGCATAGTGTGTCGATAGTGTTAAAATCCCCCTGGAATGCCAACAAAGGATTAACAAAGGATTTCATCGCAAAACCAAATGTGGGAAGGCTCTTTTCTCTCTCCTCTAGTAGGACACGTGGTGGCATATGATTGGTATCAATAAGCTACAATGGCATCTGACGTCACTATGACATGACAGTATGAAAGGACACAATGCAAGAAGTTTTGGCGTTTTGAGGGGGCCCATGGGGACAAATCAGGGTGACACGTGTCACCACACATGAGGTTCCATGTGGAGCTATGACATCATATCATAGGTTGGTGTATCAGAGGTGAGGATGTCGACACTTTGTAACACTTGATACTTAAAAAAGTTTTGATAAGGGGGCTCCGATATTGGGTTGGCACCACATTTGAAAAGACTCAAAGAACCAAGGGTGTTGAGCACTTAACAAAGGAAAAATAGCCCCTGGAAGGAACAAAAATGCTCTAGCAACTCAAGGATAATTCGCAGGTCATAACCCTTGGTCCTATTGTGAGAAATACAGGAAGGGCTAAGCGGAAGGAGCTCGTCATATCTCAAGGGAAATTGAAGTCTTCATCAACATTCCACAAGTAAGTTCAGGTCCCTTGATACCTCCATCATCTTTATTTCCCTGTTTGTATGGTGCATAGCCTCCATTTATCCCCACACTGCGTTTTTGTAGTTTTCCTAGCTGGGACTATGTAAAAATTCCCTAAGCTAAATCCTACATTCACTTCATCCAATTCCACTTCCCAAAGTTCACTGACACTCTTACATATTTCCCTAAGTTTTCCTACCCTCATTTCCCTTCCCTAAACCCTCCATCCTATCCCCTCACTCACTTCCCTTGTTTTTCCCACTAGGGTTTTCCCTTGCAAACTGTCTACATGGTGGAAGAAAAGAAATCTTATAATAAGGGAGGTCAAATATCAAGGTATGAAACACTCAACACCCATAAGCTTATGTTCTCCTCACTATCCAAGAAATGCTTTCAGAATGTAGGGTTTTTAGGGTTCTATGAGCAATTTCAACAAGTCAATTATCATGCCAAGTTGACCATCTTGTTTGCCACTAATATTAGGAGAGATAAGATCACTGTTGCAGGGGTCAACTTCAAAATTTCAATTGAAGCCATAGTAGTAGCCACAGGAATACCAAATAGTGGAGAGAAATGGTTTAAGAGCCTGGATTTGGATGTGAAAAACTACAAACCCTTCATCAAAGGTCACTACAAGAACAACATTAAGAAGGTTTTTCCTTTTGGAAAACTCCTTGAGAATTTTTCTCCATTGATGAGGATCATTATGAAGTATTTTACATGTGAAAAAAGATTTTCAAGATTGTACAAGTATCATGTCAAATTTCTCATGCATTTCACAGGGGTAAAACTACTTAACCTACCCTACTACTTCTACAAGAGCTTGGTTAAAATGGCAGAGAAGGTGCAACATAGACAAAGTGATCATAAAACCAATCTTTTTCACCATGTCCTCATCAAAGTCATTGTATTGCAGCAGGTTTCACAAAATAACATCACTTGGGAGACATTCATTCAGTCAAATGTATTTTTCCTTCTTCTAGTCAATCCACAAGCCAAAGTACACCATCAACACCATCCAAGCATTTAGAGATTGGCTCAGCTAGTAGAATTGTAGTCAAGAGGACACCTAGACCTGAGGTGACTCAAACATATCATAGAGGAAGGAGGCTTGTTTTTTCTCCACACATTGTTGAAGGGGCCAAGCCTACATCAACAGAACAAGGATCACTGTCACAGCTTGAGGCACATTTGCAAGATGAGGAGCCATTCCATCTTCACACTGATCTAGTAGAATTGAAGGTTAATGAAGAGCATAAGATAGTAGAACAGGTCATCATGGAGAAAGATGTTGAGATCAGAGAGCTTAAGGACAACTTGTCTAAGGCTAATTTCATGATTTCATTCCTAGAGTAGGAGAATAAGAAATTGAAGGTAAATCAACTACTCTTGAATAAGCATAAGGTTTATTTAGCAAAGAAGATGTAAAGGGAAAAGTAGTAGTTGACATAGATGATTCAGATGAGAACCAAGAGCATATGACAAGGAAGATGCCCAGGACTAGAGGCCTTCGAAAGGCACTTCAGCAACAAAGAGAACAATCTCTGCCAAAAGAGAAAATGTCTTCACTTGACCCAATTGCAACTAAAAGCCATGAAAATAAGGATTTTTGGCTTGACAAAGTAAATTTCCATTTGGAAAATATTCTTAATAGGGCCATCAGAGACAACAAATTACAAAGACACATGGTTGCTCATTACTATACAAGGAATCAAGTCTCCAAAGTCAAGATCAAGTAGTTGAAGGAGAGACTCAAGGAAACCTTAATCAGGCAAAAAGGAAAGGTAAAGTTGGATTTACTTGCTTATTATTCCCTCATAGCATAAAATACCATTTCAGGTCTTCATGGAGCAAATTTAGACCAATTTTGAAGACATTTGAAGAAAGTTTGGTTTTTCTGATTTTTTGGATATTTTTTAGAGTCACTAGGTCAAAAATGCAACGTGCCCCACGGTGCGCTTTTCATGGGGAGCTCCAAATGACATTTGGTTTGCATATTTATATTTGTCATCACTTGTGCATCACTTCTAGCCCTTGGGAGCAAACTTTCAGTAGGTTATGGTAGGTGGAAAAGGCCAAAAACTACTCAAAAATCACCTCTCTACCCTATTTTTGAAGAACTCACTGTGCTTTTTGAGTTCCTCTAGGAGAATGAAGTTTTGGAGGGCTAGGAGAAACCTTTTTTAGTTCTTGAGGATTCTATCATGTATAATATATCTAGACCTATCTCCAACATTTTTCATTTTAGGATTTGGACCACAAGAAGGCCTCCAAAAATCACTTCTACTAATTTTGCTTTGCTTTCTCCTAGCATGCTACGCTTTTACCCAAAACTCTTGTTTCTTAGTTTTATCAGCTAGATTTGAGTTATCATGATGTAATTATGATGTAATGTAAGGTAAATAATCTTGTTGTTTTTAGGTAAATATAGGCCTCGTTAATGAGGGCAGTTCAATTAAAGTTTAAATGGAGGATTTGTTTTAACCTCCCTAGACATTAGGGTTTTGTTGAACACCTCATGTAATCAGTTCCTAAACCTAATGATTTGAACCTGAGAGAGAGGAAAATGGTTTTGGTCTATATGTATCTAGTTTTCAGTCATAGAACAGGTTGGACATCAGTGAGTATAATTCTTGGAGCTTGTATTTCATCACTTTTGCATAAATTCAAAGGACATTTGCAGCTATTATTCAAGAATCATTTTGTTGTGAGTTTTTGATAATTTTTTCTCTCTATTATAATTTTATATAATGATAATTCCATTCTCTGTCCATGCCTATGCTTTTTAGTGATTTTCCTAAGAGGTTTTAAACAAAATTCTTAGTTTTAAGCTCTCTTTTGTTAGGAGTTTCATGTTCATGTCACTTATCTTCTCATAAATGAATTCATGCTTTCCATGCTCATTTTGATATTTGTTTTTCCACCCTACACTACATCGACAAACCCACAAAATATCACAAAAGCATACCTACCCTGCTCCTTTATATCTCTTGCAGCTGAAAAATTTGATCCTTTGACCTAGTTCCCTGATTCTCACTCCTGATCCAGCAAAACCCTAACATATTCAAAACCCTAGAGCTCAACATATCTAGCCTAACATATTTTCCCATTACAATAATCATGGGTTGTGAATTCATAGAGAGATCCCTCTCTGGTTTAGTAGGGCTAGCTGCTAAGCCCTAAGAGGTTTGAGGTTACCTACTTTGATCTCCCTTCTCAACCTTGGGATATTGTGAAGGATAACAACTTCAATCTCAATGAGGAGATTTTCAACTTGAAATTTTTAGTTCATTTCCCAAACTGATATGATTTTATTTTCCTTCTTTAGATTCTCCTAGAACTGGATTGGAGGGGAGGATCTAGGGGGAGGATTATAATTGGACCATGCCTCCTTGATTTTTTCTATGAGGGAGGGATGATATAACTAGCTTGGATTTAATTTGAAAGGGCCCATGGGCTTGGGAGGCCTAGATTCCATGATCAAGAAAATAGGCATGTGATCATAATCACCTATTGAAGCTACCCATTACCACATTTGCAAATTTTGATCCAAAAAAAAAAAATCAACATAAGACTTTGATCCATGCTATTGGTTATATATGCCCTTCTCGTTTTATTATCTGTCCAAATGGGGAGTATCTTAGTATGAAGAATGTCCACCAACCCCACATAGTCAATACTATCCATAAAATAATCTACCCATGTATCTGGGAGAGCTAATGGGTCCCCAAATTTCTTATCCTAATAAGAAATTGAGATCCCCCCATAGACAAATGAGATTTGTTCCAAAATATATAAAATTAAAGGTGTTATGCCAGAAGGATTTCCTCTTTAGATATGGACCATATACATTTACTCTAGTGAGAGAGAAATTGATGTCCCTTTGGAAGAAATATGTTTCCAAACAGGACCAGGATCCCCAATCATGGGAGCAACACAAAAGGTAGGTCTACCATATAGTTATAATACCTTGAGATCTATATTAATCATTTGTTTGATGAAAGGAATAGGAGGAAAGAAATGATGATATGATATATTCTACCTTTTCACCCTCAATCATGGTCTCATGTACAAGATAATTTGAGGAGAGGGGAAATTGATTAATCTTCGAAGAGCCCAGGTTTTGAAGGGGTTTTCTAAACCCCTAATGTTTAAGGATTGGTATCTCATCTAAATCCTTTATAGAGGATGATGATCTAAGCACCTCAATGATGGATTTTGTTTTCCGAGCTTGAACTCTAAAGAGGCCTCCTTCATAACCAATGAAATAAGAGACTTTCTTCCCCACTAAGAGATTTGTGAAAATTGTTCATCTAATTACCCTAAACCTCCACTAGGCTCCAGAGCAAAATCCCCTTGAGACAAACAACCTTCAGGGGGGTGATGAGTGCAATCTCAAAAAATATGAATGGGAGGTTGTTAAGGTGGGGGGGATGGGATTCGATCGAGAGAAAATATAGATTTGAAGTGGGAGACAAGCGTTTTGTAGAACAAGAGAAGAAGTGAAAGGTAATGGTGTGGGGGGGGGGAGATGAATGGTTTTTGAGGTTTGATAAGGGGATAAAAACAAATAAATTCAATATAAGGGAGACTAGATGAACATAAATGGAAAAAATCATCAAAAGGCAAAGAAGGTGTGGGGGGGGGGTGGAACCATGACCAAATTTGAGGCCACTGCATCTGATTTGTGGGAGTCCACACTGTTATGATTCAACTTAGGATGATATTTCGATATGTCTAAGGAGAATTTTCTTGAAACATCTCGTGACCTATCAAATCAAGGGTGGGATCTGAGTCCTTTTATCCTTGACCCTGTTCATAATACATCGGATCTAGTGAAGGGGATCTTCTCAAGTCTAAGCCCCTTTGTAATTTCTTAACCCATTTCTTTTAATCTTCTCATGAGATAAATCTTCCCATATATGTTCATATGAGTGGCACCTCACACATTTAAAGGGTATTCCTTCATAATCCAACACTTTTTTTATCAATCTTGGAGCTGACCTAGATCTAGATGTATTCAGGAAACCCTGAAGCCAAATTTACTCCCACTAGTATCCTTGCCATGGCCATATACCCCATCTTCTTATAAGATGTGTCCACTTCATAATAGAATCCTAGGATGTTTCCTATCTCCTTAAAAGCTTCATCTAGCTAGAATTGAAGTAGGAGTATCAAGAGGAAAACATAGATGGGAACCCCGAGAACTTTTATAATCGAGCATCGAATTTGACCATCCATTTTTTCAAAAATATATCCTGCGAGCCCCATTACCAATGGCACTGAAGGATTTTTCCTGTATCCTCCTTCGATTCTATGAGCCATCCCATCAAACCATTAGTCAAGATTATACATTGAGGTGACTACCCAAGGATTGGGGAGAAAGTATTCGACATTCAATTCTACATTATAGCCATGACCATCCTTTTACTTACAAAGCGTCCAACTGCAACAATCTCTTTCATCTTTGAAATATCATTAAGCTTTAATCCCAAGCACAAAATTAGGGTTTTCTACTTTTCTTTTTGCTTAACATAATTTTTTCTAGCCCTTGTAATGTCCTTTCTTTCCTGCGTAAGGAACAATTACCAATAGGAATTCGATAAACCCTTACTTTGCATATGTTATGTCAGTAGTTTACTCAGGAAATCATATGGTGGAAAGTGGGGAGGGGGTTGAACATTTGGTAATCAATCAAAAATAGGGAAAGGTAGTTGGGTCCATGAGGTCAAAGGCATCTTGAGGAGAAGAGGTGGTTGGAACATTAATAGGGTCCAATTTCGTGGAGAGATTTAGGTGAGGTAAGTCTAAGGTATCACAATGAAGAAAGGGACCCTCGAGTTGAAGGAAAATGAGAGTAATAAATGGGTAAAAGGGTGTGCCAATGGAGGATCTTGTCATGTGAACAGGGGATATAGAGGATTCAGGTTGATCCATATCTCAAGGAGAATCTAGTTCGTTAAAGCCAACTGTCCATATGGAAAGGAAAAAAATAAAGCAAATTCATTTGGTTGGGCACAAATATGGAGGCCTTCATACAGGTCCATTGAATAATCAACAAATTCATCCTCCTTGAAAACGTGTGAATTGCTATGAACCTAGGTCATGGTGGAGGAACTTGTCCTGGTAGGCCCCCAATTTGGGAAGGGGAGCCTTAGATCACTTGAAGGCAGGGTTTCACATTAGAAAGAAAGCTAATCTAATCACAGTCTCCATCCTACAATTTATCTTTCTATTTTCTCAAATATCTAGTAATTTGTTTGAATTGTATATTTGAGTTTTTGAATTTATACAATCCAAGTGCCCTAGATATTTTTCAAGGCATTGAATCCATTTATGCATTCAAAAATGTAATTTAAGTAATGAAAAATTGTGGTCTCGCCAAGAATTGTATTATGAGATTCCAATAAAAAATGACAAAACATGGAATGTTTAATCTCCCTCTATCATTATAGAGTAGTCTCAAATTCTATGTTTCGGTAAATTTTCAAGCATATTTGTCAATTCATTTTTCCTAAAATCCTGCCATAATTTGTTCGAATTGGAAAACAAATTTTGTATGTTTGTACAAGGGTTTTTTTTTAGGGTATTGAATTGATTTATGCATACAAAAAGTGAGGAGTCTAAACACTCTACTCTTTGGATTTTTTACTAGAATCAATGATACAATTAAAGGTCACATTGCAACTTTTCAATACTTAAATTTCAATTTTGAATGCATAAATGGATTTAGCACCTTAGAAACTCCCTAAGATAGTCAAATTTTACAAACTCAACAACTCAAATTTGAAATTCCAATAAATTCTAACAAAATGTAAGTATAGAGAATTTAATGTATACCTCAGTCATTTCTAAAAAGGTTCTACATCTTCATCTTCATCATCTTCATCATGTCCAATATATCAATCTGATCGGGGTGGGGAATTGAATAGGTGACTTCACATCAATGAATGTGTTAATAGAGCACCCAATCTCTGTCTATTCAAGATATATATATATGCACACACACACGTGTAGAAAAGTTTATAACTCTCCACATATTTTTTTATTTTTTTTACTAACTAGGGATTGCCTAAGCTAGTAACAACCCTAATGTTGAGTATAAGAACAATATGTCTACCAATAAGATGTTGTCACAAAGAATGAATATAAAACACTAGATTAAGTTTGGATCCCCTTCAAATATTGTATTTCCTCCAAAAATAACTCTCACTCTCAACCCCTCTCCATAAAATTTAAACATAAAACTTTCTAACAAAATTAAACCCCACAAAACCCACTAATATGTCCCATGCCATAACTTCCACATAACCCAAAAACAAATCTTAAAAAGAGTGATAAAAAAAAAAAATACATCTCACTCCTGCTGTTACAGTGATGGACTTCTGAATCTTATTTTATCTTTAAAAGACTCATCTTTAATGATTGTTTATTAAGTACCCCTTGACTTTAAACAAAGAGCGCATGCCCAATGCTATATCTTTATTAGTTTAAATTGGACTTCATTAAATATATGGATGGAAGCCCACTTGTACGCCACTAAGAGATCCCTAGCATTTAGTGCTTATTTTAATGAAAGATGTTAACGAACCAACTTTTGTTTGCCTTTAGTTTACGGCAGGCTTAGAATCACTTTTCCATAGCTTTAGTCACCATCACTCAGAAACCTAAATGACTTCACCACATTTAAAGGTAAAAGTAAGATTTTCCAATTAAAATATATAGTTTTAAAGATTTTCCCATAAAAATATATATTTTTAAAGATTTTCTTATTAAAATATATTATTTTCTCGTTAAAATGTCGGCCAATAGTACGGGGTTACACATATCACCTTTTCTTGGTCAAATATACAGTTAACATTATTTCTAATTAGCATTACACTTGAAATCTTCCTCATTATGTTGCTTTTGCATGATGTGACCTTAGAGGGATCGTTATATTTAAAATAATATTTTAAGTATATAAAGTATACAAAAATATATATATAATAATAACAACCAATCACATCATTGTGTGGATAAAAACTTGTACAAGGCTGGGTGGGACCCAGCTTGAAAGGAAATTCAAAGAGGCATATCCACATTTTGTAAAAAAGAAAGTGACTAAGTGTGAATTAAATTTGATGTAACATATCATGAACTTTTAGCCCAAGCACGATAGCATATTTAATAATTATAGAAGTCATAACATTGAAAATTAAAGTTGAAGAGAGTGCTTTATATTAATATTTCGGAAAAAACATACTTTTATAATGAAGGTAGTGTTATTTTCTGTTTGTAAAGTTAACATTTGTGTTATAATGGGGTACTTTTGAAGTAATTATGGAGAATACAAAATTTGTCATTATTTGATTAAGTGCGAAAGTGATACTTGACATTATTAATTGTGATTATTAATTTTGATATTGTTGTCAAGAAATTATCATGAAATATATTATTTTAATTACAAAATATAATGATTAAAGGTAAAGTTAAATAAGAGATTAGATTATATTATATTTTTAAAAATATATGTTTTAGGTTGGTCATGAAGGTATTGTTATTCTAGGTTTGGAAAGTGAAAAATGTGTCATATGCTTTTTTAATTTATAATATAATGATTAAGGTAAATTTTATAAGAAATTAGATTATATTATATTTTAAAATATTTATTTTTATGTTGGTCAATGAAGGTATTATTATTCTATGTTTGGAAAGTGAAATATGTGTAATATGCTTTTTTTAATTAAAATATAATGATTAAAGGTAAATTTAAATAAGAGATTAGATTATATTATATTTTAAAAATATATATTTTATGTTGGTCAATGAACGTATTGTTATTTATGTTGGGAAAGTGAAAGATATGTGATATGCTTTTGTTCTTGTAGAATATTGATGTAACTTTTCAGTAATTATTGAGGATATAAAATTTGTCATTATGTGTTTAAGTGCGAAAGGAATCTTTAATATGATTAATGATTAATGGTGGTTATTAATGTTGTTATAGTTTTCAAGAAAATTATAAATATATAATTAATTAATTAATTATTAAAAAGATAATATACATTAATTTTAATTATTTTATTCCATAGTTGAAAATAAAAAGTTTATCTTTTCTTTCCCTTTCCCACCTATAAAATATTCACTCTATTTATCATATTATAATCATTAGTAATATAAAAATAATAATTATAGATTAGCCAATTAATTATAATATTACAAAAAATTAACATACATTTTTTTAGTTCTCATTAAAAAAAATAACTAATTAACAAATAATAATTAAAATAATAACTTTCATAAAATAAACATAAAAACATCTATTAAATTAGTAATATGGACAACATATATTTTGCTTCTATTTTAGAGTATAGAAATATAAAAACAAAAGTCCTTGGTGGCATGTCACTGTTTACTTATAAACCTAAATTGTTTGTTTATAGATTTTATTTTATTTGGTTGAAATGAGTTATGTGTTTATAAATTTTAGTTTATTGATGAAATGATATGTATGAATGACTTATTTAATAAAAAACCGTCATAAAAATATATATTTAAAATTTTCATATATTATATATATATTATTTATATATATATATATATATATATATATATTAATTTAATTATATTTTCGTAATTAAGAGGAACTAAAAAAATTCAAAAAAAAATTGGTTATGGTTAATATAGAAATACAATTATTTGAAAATTATTTTAAATAATTTATTATTCAATTTATATAGTCTAATAGAAAATTAAATATATCCTTAACTAAGGTTTATATTTAAAATTTAATTACATTTTTATTGAAATTGAAATAAAGTTATTTAAAATATTAATATATGCAAATTTAAACTACATTTTTATTTAACATAGAATGAATCCATTCAAATACAATTCCCACCAAAAAACCAAATAAGATGGATACCTTTTGAGATAAGTATCAAAATCTCAAACAAAACATATATAATGTTACTGTATACAAAGGTACATAATGTTAGAGAACAAAACAATTCTCTATGTCAAATAAAATGGAGTAAAAATTTTAACTTGTCATACACACACACATATATATATTCAAAGGTATATAATGTTAGAGAACAAAACAATTTTCTATATCAAATAAAATCGAGTAAAGATTTTAACTTGTCGTCCACAATATATATACTTACTTAAATGTCAATGTTTTGAATTTTAATTTTATATATATATATATATATATATATATTAAAATTCAATTCAAATTCAAACATTGACATTTAAGATAGAAAAAAAGATATAGTTATACTATTGAAAGTGGAGCATATTTTTGCAAGCTTCTACCTTGAAACTTGAAAATGTCTACTTAAAAATATATATTATTATAGTAGTAAGAGTTATAATATTATATAAACCACACACTTGTTACAAATACTTGAACAAAAATACAAAGAAATTCACCCTTTCATAGAACTCAAAAATATGATTGAACATGAGTGTGTTCTTATCTTCTTATTTTTATATATACTTTCCTTCTATCTGTAACATTAAATTTTATAATCATTCTTTTTTACTATGCTGAAATGTCTAAATATAAAATTTAATTATTTTATAAAATTCTATACAATTTTATTATCTCAAACTATCTAAACTACATATTGTTTTATCTCAAAGCTTTTTCCCCAATTTAACATGTAATATCAAAGTTGATGAAATGTAACAATTTAAATAATAACTAATTAATAAATACTTAAAGGTAGCCTTAGCTTTTAAGTTTTAGATAAATAATTTTGCATAGTTGGAGAAGAAGCAGTTATGGAGACGAAGTACATATGGACAGACAAGGCTAGATTTACACCAACATTCTGATATCAAATTTTCTAATTAGAATCTTGATTGAGGGCCATGGGCATGGATGGATGAGTCATGGAGGGCACATGGGGCTCAAAAGCTCCATGAGCAAAATACACTACCCACTCTTACTCATATTAAACTCTTACTCATATTAAAAAATAGAGAAGGAAATTGCCTTCACTCGAAAACAAATAATTTCAACTTATGATTTTCCTGTATGGTCATATTGACATCTTCAAGATTATTAAACATAAACAACAACATTGTTCTAACTTTCAAAACTCTCTAGAGATAACTAGTTAAAATAACCTTCTTCAAAATTATACTATCAATATCTAAAGTTCGCACTGAACGAAATAGTACAATATTATCCCAAGAGGCTTCTTTGAAAGAAATAAGAGGTAATGGTACAAAACATATGGGAGCAAAAGCAAAGCCACAAAGAAATGGCTTAGATGCAAGAAATCCAATTTATGTTTATCCATATTAATGCCATTGAACGAAAATCCTAGCCATGGAGTAATAAAGGGGAATGCAACCTGAAATACTAGAGATTCCTTGGATTTGATAATTTTTGTGTAAGGGTCATGCTTCCTTACATTGAGATGTAATGTGGACATATTTGCCTCATGTTCCAAGAACCACCGTGCTACAAAGAGATGCCTTTCATGCTTATTCAATAATTTTATAACTACACCAAAAGGAATAACCTTATTCAAGGTCACGTTGTAAACTCAAACGCCCCTTATTGTTCATGTCATAGTTCGACCTTATCGTTGATAAGATTTCCACTAGATTAAGTGCTCGCTAGTTGTGCAACATTCCACATCGGATCTGCTTGGTTTGCAAAATAAAACCTCCTCGCAGTCAAGTCTGTTATATTTGAATTAAATAAAGCTTACCAGCTTACCAACGGTTAATGTAACAATAACAATAAAGTCTCGCTAATGGAGCCCATACAAAGCGTATCTACTGTCAATCCACTAGACACCACGTACTGGAAATCAATTTCTGTGGGCATGTTGCTTGAAGCTCCCGCTCTACTGGGTTCAATGGCGTCTACTGATCAAAACCTGCGGAGGTGTAGAAAAAAACTGACGAAACAACGCTCCGCCATGACTTGACCCAATCTGTCCTGCTCATCTAAATCTACGAAATGCACCATTAATGCACCAGTGACCTCATCAAAATTAAGGACGCAGAGGTGACGACAACTCACAGGAAATGTGTTGGGCATGCGGCGACGCTATAACGTCATTGAAAATTTTAGCCCAAAAACTCAATGTTAACTATATAAAACATGAAAAATCACACAAATACGGTCCAAACCCTAATTTCAACCGGTTCCTATATGTCACCTACATCATCTACAGTGACATAAAAATATTATTATAATAAATTTTGACTATAATAAATAAAATACTTATTAAATTCCTAATATATAGAAATATATATTTTATATTTCTTAATAAAACATAAAAATTAATAACAATATTATTAAAATGAAATTTCATAAATAAAATATAAAAGATAAAGATTAATTAAATTATTTTATATGATTTTGATAATTAATTATCAGAAGAAAATTTATATAATTAAAAATATAAATAAATATATATTTAAGTTTTAATGCAATTTTAAAAATAAATAAAAATAGTAATAAAGTGTCTATTACTTATGTGGAACTATCATTGAAGGTGGTCAAGTACTTTATTTTCTTATTGTTTTCAAGTTCGGAAAAGCCTAGAAATACCATATGGAGTGGGAAACAATAGTAAGGGGAGTATTGGTAATAAGAATACGAGTTTATTGAAGTGATCTAGGTAAAAGGAGTAGTGATAATAAGTGGTCGTTAGTGTATATTTATAATTATTTGTTAAGAGGTTGATTATTTTTTAGTAATAAGGGAAAGAGTGGACATTTTCCTAGTTTTTTTTAGTAATAAGGGAAAGAGTGAACATTTTCCTATCATATAGTATATGTATCATCGATTAAAATTTTAGCTTAATATTAATGTTTTTTTATAAAATTTGATATATTAAAAATATTCGAGTATTCTTTATAACTAGTTTATTATAAATTTATTAATTATTTTACCTTTTATTTTAATAATCTAACAAAAAAATTAAACAATATTGTATTCCCCCATTATTCGATGATATGTAACTTTATTATAAAAAAGAATGTCAAATATAACATCTATCCAATTTCTAAGAAGAATAAGTAAGTTAGGATGCTTACTATAATTAAAGTTTTTATCATCAAAATCTAAGTTATAAAAACAGTTAAAATAAATAGCTTTGTTATATTAAAATTGTTTCTGAGAGGTGAGAAATATGTTCTAATGGTTCCCGCATTCTTGGGAGCTCTGGAACTGTATGTGAATGTTACTTTTTTAGCGGGAACTGTAATGAGAGTTGGGGACAGCTTTGAAGATGGTTTTTGGAGTTCTGGCATTCCCACAGCTGACTTGACACAAATTGGAGCAAAAAAAATCTAGTTCCCACCAAACCGACTGACAACCCTCCATAAATGTTGTTCCTCTGGCCTCCTTTCCACTCCATCATTGTAGTTTGTTGTTTGTTTTTTATAATTGTGTTTGAAATGTTTCTTATAATTTTATTTGTTTGCGACCAGTGGCCGAGGGAGGGGTTCCGCCATCTAGTGTAACCTCTACATCTGCAACCTCATCGTCTCAGTAAATTCTTTATCAAAGGCTATGCCAGAGTGTGTTTGTATAGAAAATAATTTATAGATTTTTTAAATATATAGATTGGGTTAGGGATGTGAATCACGACAATTGCTCAAAAAAGGGAACTACGAAGTTGTCACAGTTTCTTCATAGTTCAACATAGTTAGTACAAATTCATAATTATGTCTTTGTGGTATGCAAGCATCCTAAATTCATAATAGGCAGAATTCATAAAAATGCTTCATAAGTCTTGGACTAAACAAGCAGCGTGGATAATTCTTATGGAACCTCTTTTTCTAAAGATCCAACAATGGGGTTGGGGAATACAAAGCCTGTAGAGAAATATGTTGAAATGCTAACAAAACATGATCATATGGTGAAACCTTCGCAGGAAGAAAATCCAAAGACATACTTAATTGAGAAACTGGAGTATTCTAATGCGGGAGCACCCAGCAACAAAGCAAGCAAATGTGGACGAGAGGATCGGAATAGAGGAAAGCCTGTTTTAAAGCAGAAAAGCAGATTTAAAGTGGATTTAAAACAATTGTTAATAGCCATGCATGCTTTTGAAGAGCTTTCATTGGAGGAAAAGTAGTGGAGGATAGGATCGATCCTTTCTAAGACTTCCTATATCAATGTAATGTGATAGGGGTGTAAGATATCTGTGCTGTAGGGATCTGTTCTGTGAGGTAATTTGTGAGTGGAAAAAAATGTAATCGGTGTGGATTTGTTGGCTAAGGTTGCAATGCCTTAGATCCAGTGATATTTTGTAAATAATCGAATTATATATTATGTGTTATTCATGTCTATTGAGTTGTGAGTTTATAGTTTAACTAATGAACGAACTCCTGTGTTGCGTTCTTGTTGATCAACCATTGATCAGTCAAAAGATTGATGGCGATGTAAATATCGTTTAATTATTATATATGGGTTCAATTATAGGCATGTGTAATACGGTTCTAAATATAGTTTAATTAAGAGTTCGAATTCTAAGATTGAAACCCTCAAATACTTGTCAAGTTCCGCATAAAAGCCCACAGACGGTCATCTCTGGAGATAGCTTAACGTACACAGAGTGATTCACTGTGTAAAGGCGGTTATTTTTAGGTGGTTTGCATGCATTTTTGTATGGTCTCCATGGATCGAAGATGGACTCCATTGCTTTTGGCTCTGTTATGCTAACGTCATCATTAAATGCCCTCGTTTCCGCTTCTGAATCGAATTTTTATGAATCTTTTGACGGGTTGTTCGAAGGGAGATGGATCAGCGGGACCACCGATGTTTATAGGGCCGACTGTATTTATTAATAATCCATATTTGTAATTTGTGTGGTGTGGGGGTTTTAAAGCTTAACACCTATATTGAAATGTTTGCCTGTGGAGCAGTTGGAAGATGGGCTGAGAAGGTCATACGTTCTTCTCGTCACTTGCCAAAATAGAAGCTATCTATGT
Source organism: Pinus taeda (assembly GCA_000404065.3). NCBI lineage: Eukaryota > Viridiplantae > Streptophyta > Pinopsida > Pinales > Pinaceae > Pinus > Pinus taeda. Next base: position 30,135 of record APFE030426030.1, read on the forward strand.
TTGCTTGCGATGGTGATTAAAGACCCAGGATCAAGATTTTTAAAGAAATTGGGATTTTGGGCTTATACCCAAATCTCATTTTCATCAGTTGGTATCAGAGCAGCAAAAGATTCTGCGGAAGGAGGTAAAGTTCTTAATGAATTATGAATAGGTATGGTCTTTATATTGTGTAGGTAGCGGCAGCGGAAGGTGAGAAGATTTGCAGCAACCTAGAGGATGCCAAAAGACCGAGTGCGGAGGGCTTGGTGAGGTATCGTGTAACATAGGAGGCTGTTACTGCAGAGGTTGGTTGCAGCTCACAGAGTTCTAGTGAAGGAATGCAGTGGATAAAATTGTTAAAGACCAGGAGAAGCGTATGACCAGGAGGTCATAAATTTTTGTGCCTCGGGAGTCTGATGCGGGAGCACCCAACAACAAAGCAAGCAAACGTGGACCACAGGATCAGAATAGAGGAAAGCCTGTTTTAAAGCAGAAAAACAGATTTAAAGTGGATTTAAAACAGTTGTTAACAGCCATGCATGCTTTTGAAGAGCTTTCGTTGGAGGAAAAGCAGTGGAGGATAGGATCAATCCTTTCTAAGACTTCCTATATCAATGTAATGCGATAGGGGTGTAAGATATCTGTGTTGTAGGGATCTGTTCTGTGGGGTAATTTGTGAGTGGAAAAAAATGTAATTGGTGTGGATTTGTTGGCTAAGGCTGCAATGCCTTAGATCCAGGATCTTTTGTAAATAATCGAATTATATATTATGCGTTATTCCTGTCTATTAAGTTGTGAGTTTATAGTTTAACTAATGAACGAATTCCTATGTTGTGTTCTTGTTGATCAACCATCGATTAGTCAAAAGATCGATGGCGATGTAAATATCGTTTAATTATTATATATGGGTTCAATTATAGGCATGTGTAATACGGTTCTAAATATAGTTTAATTAAGAGTTCGAATTCTAAGATTGAAACCCTCAAATACTCGTCGAGTTTCGCATACAAGCCTGTAGACGGTCATCTCTAGAGATAGCTTAATGTACACAGAGTGATTGAATGTGTAAAGCCGGTTATTTTCAGGTGGTTTGCAGGCATTTTTATATGGTCTCCATGGATCGAAGATGGACTCCATTGCTTTTGGCTCTGTTGTGCTAATGTCACCGTTAAATGCCCTCGTTTCCGCTTCTGAATCAACTTTTTATGAATCTTTTGACGAGTTGTTTGAAGGGAGATGGATCAATGGGACCACCGATGTTTATAGGGCCGACTGTATTTATTAATAATCCATATTTGTAATTTGTGTGGTGTGGGGGTTTTAAAGCTTAACACCTATATTGAAATGTTTGCCTCTGGAGCAGTTGGAAGATGGGCTGAGAAGGTCATATGTTCTTCTCGTTAGTTGCCAAAATAGAAGCTATCTGTATTTTCTTGCGATGGTGATTAAAGACCCAGGATCAAGATTTTTAAAGAAATTGGGATTTTGGGCTTATACCCAAATCTCATTTTCATCACAATCTCTTGATGGGTTAAGGAAACGTACGGCACCTCGACGTAACAGCAATAATATCGGATGTTATGCTGATAAGTATGTCTTTTGTTGTTTATGTATAAATATCACTGAAGATTTTGTGTGCCTATTGTATGTGGCAGTCAATTCTTAAACATTAGAGTTGCCTTTTCTCTTAAAAATAACTAGAGAAGCATATGTAAAATTGTTCCTTTGTATTTTTAAGCCAGATTATTTCAAAGATTGT